>PTEX01000004.1:3351868-3383996 GCA_003342815.1 Eudromia elegans | reverse complement strand
CCTGCTGCGAGCGCCAGGCTGCGCGCGGCTGCGGGCTGGCCCTGCCCAGCTCGGTGCGAACGGGACAAAAGCGAGGCTCTGGGAGGAGTGTCGCGGTAAAGCGGGTGCTTGCTCGTTCCAGGGCACGACATCCACTTCCGCGATAAGAGAATTGTTCTGCTGGAGGCTGGAGCCAGGAAGGAGCCCGGCCGCTTGCCTGCTGCCTACAGCAACAGGGTGAGCTCCGTCTCACCCGGCTCCGCGGCCCTCCTGGGCAGTAAGTACAGCTGCTTCCTTCTGTGCCTTCATCTGCCAACTTGAGCAGGTTTTAGCTGGTTTAAATGAGGCCCCTTTGAGTGACGTTAGTCTGTGAGGTTAGGCCTGAGGGCCTAAGCTGCCCTCCTTGGCGCCTGGAACATGCTGTTCACAACATGGAAACCCATGTGTTTTCCTTGTCCTCATTCCTGTAGGAGCTCCCTTTTCCTGGTGGGTCTTGTTTACAAGTACAGATTTGAACACTGATCCCATATGGAGAAGGAAAAGGTCAGAATAAGGGTATAGCCATGGATTTGCCCTTCTGTTTTTCTGCCAGCTGCTGAGGCAGTGAGGCCTGACCACACGCATTGCAGCAGTAACTCCTGGAAACCTCTTGGCTTGTCTTTTCCATCAGTTTTGCATTAGCAGCAAGACATGATGCTGGAGTTGTAAACACATCCAGGCAGAGCTAGGCAGTCGCGGAGTCCCGACAAGAAGTTACTGCTGGTAGCCCAGGAGGGAGCTCAAAGCGAACGTCAGCTTCTGGGAGGTCTCTGTCGCATGTGAACCGCCCTCCTCATGCACTTCTGCCCTGTCTCTGTTAGGTTTTGGTGCCTGGGATCATGTCTGCAGCCTGAGATTGAAATCATTTCGACGAATGCAGGTGCCCGAATTATGACTACAAATATACTGTGTGCCCGGCTAATTCTGAATTCTCAGCAGTGCTTAGACTAATGATCCAAAGTTCATTACTTTGGCAAAAGGCAGGTTGTGTTGCTAAGGACTCCTGTCACTTTTGGGGGGGCTGGGGGAGTTAGGCAGCCTTCTCAGAAAAGCCCGTTCTCAAAGTGTGGAGGTTAGAGGCTGAAAGGTTGATTCCAGTGGAAGCTGTAGATACTGAGGCAGGGGAATTAATCAGGAAAAAAAAMCCCCAAAAATAAAGGGTGTTTGGGGAGTAAATGCATTAGAGTAATGGTATTTGGGAGTAAAAACAAGAAGTAGGGATGAAAGACTTTCTTTTTGTCTTTAAAATTAGTTTTTGGGGATATAGATCATTTTAAGAAAGGTATTTTGTGATGTGCCTAAATAGCTGGAAATGGATGGTAGTTTGGGACATTTTCTCTAGTTCTGTATTTCTAGTTTGCCTGCTTCCTTATGCTGTTATGGTGAATTAATTGGAAGTCCTGAAATAGCAGTCCTTATTTACCATATAGCATTATGTGCTGTGTTGTATTTTTAACTCATAGGTGTGGGATGCTTGTTCGGAAGCCATGATCACCTTTGAGAAGGACAACTTGGATGACATGGGTTACATAGTGGAGAACGACGTCATTATGGCTGCACTCACGAAGCAGCTGGATGCGGTACCAGGTAATGGACAAGCTCTTTAATACCTAAGTTYCTGCAGAGTTTTCAGGGACTTGTCCTCTGCCGATGCCAAGTTACAAGAGAAGGAAAGAACATCTRTGTAACAAGTAACCAAGAGCCAGGCAGTTTCTCGAATGGCAGGAGTGGGGATCTGTCCTCTGAGACTGTGTTCAAGTCATGTGGCCTGTGAGCGTCTCCAGAACATTATCTCACAAAAACGTACAGTAATGAAAAGATGTGTATTCTCCATCCAGTGCAGTCTTTGCAGGGGTGTGAGGTTGGCCAGATTATTTTTTCTGGATGTCCTGAAAATTGTAATCTATTAGCCTGCCATGAAGACACGCCTAGCCCTTTGCTTTGGCTGTCATATGTCCTTTATTTATGTCTGTATCGTGCTGTGACTGTGGTGTTTTGTGTTCCTTTCAGAGCAGGTGGAGGTTTTCTACAGCAGCAGAGCAGTGGGCTACACCTGGCCCCTTCCCCAGCATGGCTGTGACACGAGCCCCTGGGTCCAGATCGAGTTAGCTGATGGCCGCAGACTTCAGGCCAAACTACTGGTAACTAAACATGTTGTTTGTTTCGTCAGGCACCGTCTCTTGCCCAAGTCCTGTCCGCTGGGTTTCATTCTGGTTCTGTGTGTGCCRCGCCAGCTGTGTGGAGGACTTGAGCAGGGCGAGTGGCTGGCTCTCTTGGGATACTCGGAGACACACAGTTTGTGGCAAGTGGCTGGCTCTGTGAGGGCTCTGTGAGGTGTGAGGGGGAACATGAGGCACAATGCCTCATGTTCTCTGAAACGGGTGCAAAAAGAATGTACTGAATGGGACAAGAGCAGGAAGGACCGTGTTTTCTGGGTTTGGAAGAGTCTGTCTTTCCTTTTAAATAAAGTGTGTCTGCATGCAGAGAGAAGCTTGTGGGCTGGAATCCTGGCTTTCTTAGGAGCAGTTGGTGAAGCTGCCTTGTATCTGTGCTTTGCAGATTGGTGCAGATGGCCATAACTCTCTGGTCCGGAGGGAGGCTGCAATTCCGAACTTGGAGCATCAGTATGACCAGTCAGCTGTGGTGGCCACTCTTCACTTGTCTGAGGCGAGATTCTGCAAACCGGCTCTTTCCAAGCAGTGCAACA
Source organism: Eudromia elegans (assembly GCA_003342815.1). Classification (NCBI taxonomy): domain Eukaryota; kingdom Metazoa; phylum Chordata; class Aves; order Tinamiformes; family Tinamidae; genus Eudromia; species Eudromia elegans. The sequence continues at coordinate 3,381,271 of PTEX01000004.1, read as the reverse complement.
GCTTAAAGAAGGGCCACCTCGTCACTAGTTCTTACCTGTCTCCTTGCTTCTCCCTGCTCTAGGCCACAGACAATAACGTAGCATGGCAGAGGTTCCTTCCCACAGGGCCAATTGCACTTCTCCCGGTAAGATGCCAAGTGACTTCTGCATGTTTTATTTTTAAGTCCATTCTTTTCTGTTTACTTTGCTTCTGTGAGTGCCTTGCTATGTTGATTCTGTCTTTTAAGAGTTTGCCTTACACTTTTCATTTATAACTTTTGATTTCGCCCGTGCATCTCATTTTGTCCATGTTGTTTCCCAGTTGTAGCAATGTGGGCTGGAAAATAACATGCAGGTGGATTGCTGTGGGAAGGGGATTGGGGAAGTCGTTGTGTTGGGTGGGGATTTTGTTTCCTTTTCTTTTGATCCTTACCTTTGAGGTTTTCTTAACTAGCTCTGTGACACTGCCAGCTCTCTGGTTTGGTCTACATCACATGAACATGCCTCAGAACTCCTCGCTATGGATGAGGAACGTTTTGTTGACAGCGTCAACTCTGCCTTTGTGAGTGTCAGCCTTGTGGTAAATATGAGACCAACTTTGCTGCAACTATGAGAAATAGAATAGAATCCTACAGCATAAAGAATTACAATGGGAGAGGTGGATTGTAAAATTCCTTCCTATGGACAGGGTGGTRTTGGAAAGACGCTCAGCAAAGAACAGATAATTCTTTATAACTGAACTAAGCTAGTTCTGAATGTCACAGTAGAAGGCAGTATATTCTCAAGTTGAGCTTTCAGTGATTGGAATCCAGTATTTGGAGCTAGCTCAGATTCTTCTACGTGTCTAGTCTGGGGCAAAATCTAAAGCTTTATTTCTTTGGCTTCAGTGGAGCAACATAAACCATACTGATTTCATTGATGCTGCTGGGGCCATGTTTCGATCTGCTATTTCAGTCCTGAGGCCTTCGGGAACCGCAGTCCGCCAGCTGCCCCCAAGCRTTGCCAAAGTAGATCCCGAGAGCCGAGCTCTGTTCCCTCTTGGATTGGGGCATGCGACGCAGTATGTCCAGCACCGTGTGGCCCTCATTGGGTAAGATCCCCCTGGAGCCTTTGCGCGAGTAAGTGGTGCAGCTGTTAGCAGAGCACGTCTGGTGCTGCAGCCACWTGTGTTTCTTTTCCCATTTAACACATCAGATGGTTAGACAAACATTCCTAACTGCAGTTTGACGTTATCCAGGACCAGTCTGTATCATTTGCATGTGTGAATAGTCAGCTATTGGTCCTTTGTGTGCTTTTGATGTAAACTGGAAGGTTACAATTTTCCTTTTCTGGATGGTTCAGTCTAGCAGAATAATCCAGTATCTCATGATGAAACTTTACTTCCCCAAACAATATAGCAGCCATTTTCTGTACAAGTTGAAGTTCTCACTTTTCTTGAACAGCAAGGACAAAATTTACAGATTGCTCCTGATGGGACGTCATAGGCTCTTGTGCAGTGGTCTACAGAGAAGGGAAAATAGCTCATCTTTTTCATTCTAAGATTGCATGTGGGTTTTTTTTTTTTTAATCCTTACCTATACTGGTAGCTTACAGCAACCCTTGGATGTCATCATGTACCTCAGACACCATCTTGTTAATCTCTGCTTCATGCCTTGTTTAATGGACAAGAGCAAGTTCTTATGTTTCATACWCAAATTTCAGTTTGTTTTTCTAACTTCAAACCTCTCATCAGTAAGTCTGGCCTTGTCCTTTGCAGATCAGCCTGCATGTGACACAATCTTTCCATCAATGCCCCATTTCTCACTTGTGTTAGTGATGTCTTCTCACTTGTGTTTATGAAATAGGTTTGTGATGTTCTTCATGTTGTGCCAGTGTCACTTACAAAAATATCAAGGCCTGCCCCATGCCCAATCTGGCTTTTTACAAATAGAGCAGTCAGAAATAGTTCACTGTGCAGGTGCTGGAGAAAGTGTATGCAGTGCTGTAGGGTACTGCTCATTGYACAGAGGTGGGAAGTGCTTTACCCCTCCCTCTGGAGCTTGTCAGCAATGGAAATTAGGTACCATTCTGGCTTTCTTCAAGAAGGGGTATAAATTTCTCTTCTCTTGCTCTAGGGATGCAGCACACAGAGTCCACCCACTTGCAGGACAAGGTGTAAAYCTGGGCTTTGGTGACGTTGCGTGTTTAGCACAGCAGCTCAGCGCAGCAGCCTTCGACGGCAAAGACCTGGGTAAGGATCCAGGACAACGGAGCAGCAGTGAGATTGTTAGTGATTCTTAGTCTCCCAGGCATTTGCTGCAGACACCAGGGCGAGGTTGTTTGTGCCTGAGCCATATGGAGGATAAGCCGCTCCCTTGTGTTTGAGTGGCACAAGCACCTTGGAAGCAAAACTGTTCCAATCTCCATTGGTTTTGAACACATAGATTCTTGTGTGCAGTTTCCACCCCCAAAATCTCAAAGCTGCTAATAAAAACAGTTCTGCTGAATGATAGATGAGATGAAGATATCTAGCTGACCGAGTGACATCTTCACTAAGATGAACCATTTATCTATTTTCTGTTKCAGATGTCTGTGGAGACTCTGATACAGATAAGATGCACCATTGTGGCAATTTAATTTCARTATGGGTATGTATCTTTTCCAGGCTCCTTAAARCATCTATTGCAATTTGAGACAGCRCGCCAGAGGCACAACGTCTCTTTGATGGCTGCTACTGACGCACTGAAGAGGCTCTACTCCACACGGCTGGCTCCCGTGGTGTTGCTGAGGACGTGGGGACTGCAAGYGACAAACGCCCTGCCTCCTCTCAAGGTAGGAGTCTGACGTTAGCGATGGCCAAGCAAAACACTTTGAAATTACACTTTAAATCTCCACAAACTGATGATGATTTATTTTTTGATGAAATATTTTGGTTGGAGAACCAAATATTTTGGTAGTTTGCTCAAACTGAGGTTTTGTGTCTAGAATGAGCCTAAGGAATTCCTAAATAACTGATGTTATTAGGGAATAACTGATGTTAGAGGTTTCTCCTGCAGCACCTGCAGGGACAGGCTTGGGATTGGAGTGTGTTCTCTGCATTCTGGTCGACAGTCATTTTTCTTTTTACCTCCCGTCTTCCTGGCTTGCAAGGCATTTATTTGTATGCTGTAGGAACACTTYGGCAGGAGAAAGGGAGAGCCTTACTGCATTAATTAGTGTTCACAAAGAACAGGGACTAGAAACGGATTGTTCACTAGAAACAGATTTTCCATGTAAAGGCAAAAACTTSACCTGCCTTAGGGAGAAGTAGTTTCTCATTAGAAGTGACAGTTTGGATCCTTGAAGTGCATTCCAGAAATGCACTGTGAAAAAGCAATTCTGTGGAAAACAGTGAAGTCCAAGCTCGGAGCTAGTGTGCAGCTCCAATCACTGTCTGCTTCTCTGCTATTTGTCTTGCTAAATTGTTCTCTGCTGGCTGGAGTGTGAGTCTCTTGAAGGTTACCAGAGGAAAGCCTTGGCAAGGAGGTTCAATCATAAACACAAGCTCTTTTTTTTTTTTTTTTTTTCTTTTTCTTTCCTGTTTGCAGCCTTGCTACCTATTTTCTACACAGCTTTGACCTAATTGCTGTGATTTCGTGATATTTGCTAAGCCACCTGCTCTCAGAATGTGTAGGCACCCTCAAGTAAGACTCATGTGTTCTGGGTCTGCCTCTTACAGCCCCAGTCAGGTATCACTCAGATGCAGCTGGGATGTTTCCTTGTTCAAGTCACAGTAAGACAAAAGGCGATTGGAAGAGCAGTAGTTTCCTCAGGAGCTMCCCCTGGGATGGTGGCTGGTGTCGTTGCACTAAAGGAGAGCAGTACGCTGCTGCAGTGCTCAGAGCTTATTTTCTGTTTCTTTCTTCAAAGCAGAAACTCCTGTGAGCACCAAGCTAGGCAGCAACCCTCAGGTATATGCTGTTCATGAAAGGAAGTCTGTGACCTCTTAACTCTACTAGTTTGTAGGGAGAGTTGCTCTGCACATGACTAAAAGGCTGAGAAAGAAGCATTGCCCATATGGGAAAGAGACAGTAGAWGCTTTCTAGTGCATGTGTTTATTATCAATTTATACCTTTCTTTTCTCCCTTTTTTTAGGAACAAATYGTGGCCTTTGCCAGTAAGTGATCTCTTGTTATTTTGGAACTGCAGTTTGTCAGTGAATGCATTACCTCTACAAGGACTATAGCCGACATTAATCTTTRGAAGGTGTTATTTTAACTTAACAATAAAAGTGAGGATGGAGCTATGTTTTGCACCATCCACTGGTGTTCATACAAAATTGTTTCCTCTGCTTGCTCTTCTCAAGAGAATGGGGGTTTTCTTCCTAAGGTACCACAACATCTTCAGCTACTGAACTATCTTTATAGATGCTTTTAACTTAGGCCTTTTTGCATTGAAAATTGGAGTGGAGAGAACAGTATGTCTCCTCTCTTAACATACACAGTGCTGAGTGGAATCTTTCTCTTGGCAACTGCGCCTTTTGCTGCTTAGCTATGTTCAGTGTTCCCCCCTGTGCTGGCTGCTGTCACTGCTGTGTTCTCAACCACTTCCTGCAGTCGGAAAGGAGGGACAGTTTACAGCAGAAGAAAGTCAACTCAAGATATCCCTTTAAAATATAAATATATATGATTATCTGTCTCTGTTTYCTGTACACTCTTCCCTCCCCCATTCCTGGTACTTTATTTACTAGAGGGTGTTTCTTGTGGCAAGAGCTGGCCTTATGGGTTCTCCCATCCCATGAGAGGCAAGCCAACAACAACATTAGGAAAGAAAAACTTCACCACATCTTGAGTATTGTTAAAAATGCTTTAATTACTAAAATAGACATTCAAGATATTCTGTCTTACATTTCAAACACCAGCCTTGTGTGTCAGACATTTGACTTGCACAACTTTAAGTAATGCTACTGAGCAAAACTTAGGTGAAGAGCTATCCTGTTACCAGGACTTAACATTACAAAGAAGAATTAAATACAAGGTTGGGACTGAAAGCTTTTCTTGTGTTTATTCAGTCATATTAAGAAGTTCCTGTTAGTGACTGGCTAAAAGACATTATGGAAAAGGAGATTAAGGGAAAAAAAAAAAAAAAGGCAGGTAGAACTCTTTCTTACAGAGCTGCTTATTCTTATTTAAGCTAATAAATAATCTCATTGCACTAGGTAAGTGTGAGGACATGACTGGCTTCTCTAAATCCTCAAACCACCATGAGTAATTCAGATGTAAACAGCAGGGGCTCAATTCTACAGTTTCTTGCAAAAGAAAGTTTCAAGTTGAGTGTGTGTTTYTCTAACTGTAGATTGGGCCCCTCATTGGAGCAGCAGTTTTGCTTTAGTGAATGAATGTGCCACTGACACACGAAGGCCATGAGTACTCGCATTTAATGCARCTTTGGTACAGGAAAGAAGGATTTGCAGCTAGAATTTTCAATTCCAGAGTGTGGGGCAAAGAACACAGAAAAGGAACTTACTCTGCATGTCTTTTTCTAGTCCATCCTCCCCTCCCAACAAAACCAAACCCTTAAGCAGTCCTCAGAGCTAGCACAGATGCAGGTGGGAGAAACAATTCTGCTGCTTGTCCCTTACATACAGCCTTTCCTTCCTCTTCCAACTSCACCTCTTGCTGCATGGCTTTTAGCCCCTAAGATGAAGTGAGAGAATGTGTCATAGAACTGACTCAGACTGAAAGTCTTTTGGATTATTAAGGTAGCCAGTTCTCAGGAGTAACAGAGCTTGGCTGTCGCCTACCGCATCCTACATATCTGTACTCTGAAAAAAAACCCAACCAATATAATTGTCCACCTGAGACAAAATGAATACCCTGGCTGTAACGTTGTTGTACAGATCAGACCACACACTAAATTTTGTCAAATATCAGGCAGAGCAATGGGAAAGCTTGTGGTTGCGAAGAGGCCAGCCTCCAGAACTGCCTTCTTCAGGTTTACAAAYAGAAGCATAGAAGCTCCTAGGGAGGAAGACAGAAGTTTGGAGTGGCACAGAGGCAATTACCAGCATGAATCTCAAAGACAGCCTCTGGGAAGGAAGAAGAAAGGTAGGACGCTCATTTAGTACTTCAAAGAAAGAACCTGAATTTTCAGCGAGATGTCSGAGGTGGGACAAGTGCAGGTAGCTGCATCCCCTCTCCTTGAAATCCTGCTGTTGACTGAACTTCAAAAAACACATGCTGCCCCTTAGCTCTATAAAAAACAGAAAATATGAAAAGGGGTTGCTTAATCAGCCACATAAAATTGCACTGCTTACTCCCAAACTAGCATTTATGCTAAGGCAACTTTTAAGTCTTCAGACTGCTTGGCAAGACTGCTTGCTGGGAAACCTCCATCATTCTTAAATCCAGCTTGCAGAGTGGCTAGCAATGGGGTAGCCTTGAGTTACACAGAAGTGAGAAAGGTGCCTTGCAGGGTACATAATAGTGCAAATGCCTAAAAGGAACAAAATGTTCATAGCAAGACATCTGTGAATTAAAACTTCCCTTGGTCATACAGTCAGCAACAACTTTATCTCTCTTTTAAGATTGGGGCAAATTAATCTTTTAGTTGTATATTTCATGTTTAATAGAAGTTATTTTTTTATTCAATATGAGCAAGCTGCTGAGCTAGCTGCCAACTATTTCATGGAGTAGGTGTCTCCACAAGCATTCCTAATCAGGACAATGGATTTGGAGCCCAAGAGTATTCTAGAGATYTTACTGTTCTCCACAGCCAGTAAAGACAAAAACTGGAATCCTACTTGAGTGTTTTAAATAAAGCATCTTGTCTTCTCCCACTGCTTTATTTTTCTTAAGCTTTAAAACAGATGGAAAARGTCACTTGAAAATATTACTCAAATAGCTTCATCCTATCCTGCCAGAAGTCCTGGGCTTGAGCAAGAATGCTAAACAGCTGCAACCCCTTCCTCAGGTGCCCTCCTGTGTACAATAAAAATAGGTACATACAGGGWGCTATGCATGTTCAAGTCAGGATTTCTCCACACACTGTCACCTGATCTCATTATGGGTCCACTTCTGCTATGTTACAGGGAAAAGGAGTTTAAAATGTTTACTCTACAAATTAAAATATATTAAGAGTCTAATGTTTCCAGCATTAATGTGAAAAAAAGCACTATTTCTGGTTTTGTTCTCCYTTGCTGTTTCTGATATTAATTCATCTCACTCCCTCCTCTCCTCTATTAAGCAAGTGAAAAAATATGTTCTTTTTCAGCACAGCTGTGTATCGTAAGAGAGGAGGAAGGGATAAGGCCAGGCTTTCTGATRGGAAACCACCACCTCAGAGTGTATTCAGACCTGGTGGCTGCAGTGTTAACAGCCTCCTGCTGCTGCAGAAGGTSCCCCAGGCTGGGCAGCACCTCTTCCCCTGACACTGCTCCTGCCCTTGATCCTTTGGTGATGGGAATTAACTCAAGTTTTGTGTCATGGGTTCACTAGAGGGCCTTATGGAGCACCAGAGTCACAGGAAAGGAGGCTGTGGGAACACCTTGCTGTGGAGAGAGAAACAAAACTGCCTCTCATGGCTAAAGGGAGTTATCAGAGCAGCCTTTTCAGCTGCCTGCACCCTTAACTTCCCTGTGGGTATAATGTGACAAGCATTTTTTTTTGGCAGCACAGTTTACATATCTGGCACTGCTTTCTTGTGCCAGCACAACTGTGTGGTTTCTGTACATGGGAAATGGATCCAGTTACTAACTCTGTAGTCAGATGTACTGTACGGCTGCACAGTTTTCTGTAGGTAAGGGGCAGCACAAATGTCAAGACTAAAACAGCAGGAACACACATTCTGCTTAAGACACTGCTGTTGCCTACATAAATGCTTGCTAAGTTACCCAATACCTTTCCCAAATCCATGCCCAAGGAGTGCTTATAGACTATTCCTTTGAAGTCTGCCACCTTCCTGCAATGTGTTAGTTAAGCCAACAGCCAGGTACTTGGAACTCTACAGCTGGCAGCATTCCGGGAAGCTCACTTTTCTCTGATTGAGTGTTGATGCCTACATTAATTTCTATATTTAAGGTTTCATGATCAAATTTCAGTTCTGTGTATTTAAAACAAAAGGGAGAGGGAGAGAAATGAAGTGTCTCTAGCCTACAATGCATGCCAGGCACAGTGTGCTTCCAGCAGTGGGACGTSTATGCAGACGTGCTGGTGAAAGTCATCACGGAGTCCCTTGCATACAATCAACTTTAAGATCCTCTGAGAGAGTTCAGGCCTTCTGGCTTTCAGAAGGCAGTTTCTGGATCACTCATGGCAATCAGAATTATAAATCATACTGTGGCAGCTCTTGCTGTGCAAGATGCCAATCCCGGATGAAGATCTGTTCTACAACTTTGGTCCATATTCTAATCTATGACTGACTCCAGCTAGGCAATGTACCTGGGGATTTCAGTTTGCTTTCTCAKCCTTTCAGAATTGCCAAAGTCCACAGGAGTGTCACAGCTCAGTAGGTTATGCCCAGAGACTGCAGTAGGTGAAAAGTAGCACCCAAAGTCCAGCTGGTTTCTATGTTGTTCACTTTCTTTGTTAACTGTAAGGCAAGAAAAGTCAGTCAGTCATTTCCGGTCAGGACAGTTTTCTAGAGCTACAGGTTGCCACAGATYGCAGCAATTACATGTAACAGCTCTGAAAAACCTCAGTAGCTAGTTGTCCTGAAAAACAAACTAGAGCACTTTGGTTCACACAGAAACTGGGAAAATAGCTTTACCGCTTAACTGTTTTTCTCACCTGCAGGAGTGTGCTGTCCCTAAATCCAAAACCTTCTTTTAGTAAAGCAGTGATGTAAGTGAGATCCATGCACAGGAAAGGACTGGCTGAACTGTACCTCTCCATGTTATCACAGACTAGAAAAAAGAAGAAAACAAACTAAAAACCTCAGCAAAATAAAGGAATTTTTTTCTAAATTATGCATTTGAYCCAACCTCAAAGAAAAGCTCAGCCCTGAATGACGTAACTAAATATATTYTGAGGACAGGTATGGTTTACAAATCATTATCAGGATTATCAGCCTTCAAAGGCAGAGACAGATAAAACCTTAGCTGAAAGAGCAGTCAGGAGCACAGTGTTCAATTTTGGATTAAATAACTTCAAAAATCCCACTAAGTTTGTAACTACTAAATGCAAGTTCCAGGAAKATGGGAGCTCTTCTTTTCCCAGAAGGTACAACACCAGAACAAGCATTTAGGAAACAAAGGTCAGAGACAGATAAAGAAGGGAATGCAGAAGCCATTCTTAAACAGCCTGCACTCCCTTGTTCTCTCTACTTGGTTAGAGATCAAAAATAATTTAAAGAGACAAAATTTAAGTTTAACAAAAGTCAGTCTTCTAAATTCAGAGGCTTGCAGTTTGGCAACTTTATTGATTATAATATAGAAAATTAAGTGCATAACTGTCAGCACAAAAAAATGAAATTCCTTTCCTTCCCGAATAGAAATGCGAAGTAGCTAACACTTCTTGTCCCCCTCACTGTTCTTTTCTTCTTCAGTACTGTCTCCTACAGTAGTTACAGATGTTGTCTGAACATAGGTGATAGGACAGGGACATGTGTTTTTTCTTTATAACTGTTATATTATGTTAAACACTGTGCACTGCATAGATATTCATATTTTTACTGACTTTTCCTTCCCTCCTAGATTTCCTAGATCTCCCTGAGACAATTACCTTCTTTGGCTTTTCTTTCAAAATCTCTCACTTCCAAAACTCCTCCTTCTTCATAATCTAAAAAGAAAAGAGGTGAGGAAAACACCATCATAAGTCTGAACTATTCGAGTTCTAAATTTTAAATTGACCCTTGAATATAACCAGTGAGGGTGGGAGCCCGACGGTTACAGATGACAGAACTACAAAGYATAACTGGAGCTCAGAGTACACTGCTGAGCCCTGAGCAACAAGCTGCACTGAGGGATACATATCCTTCCCCTGAAGGTGTCTTGGACATTTCCTCTTGCTGAATACCTTCCCTCTTCCCACTCCCCATGGATCCAGTCTCCAGGGTTGCTCCATCTACCTTCTAGTAGAGGTGCTCACACACAGTACATTATCCCAAGCCAATTTACCAATCAGGTTGGTGTCAACAGCTCGATCATAGTAATAGGAGAAAGCATAGAAGGAGCTTCCCCGAATCTCATCTGGTTGGTGCAGTTTCCCTTTGATGATCTTGACTACTTCCAGGTAGCAAGGCTTGAATCCCGTTTCTCCTATCAGTTCAAACACAGGAGTAAATCAAACAGGGTAAGCCAAAAAAGAGTATCAGGAAGAAGAAGCAACAATACCATTAAAAACCAAAGACACAGAAATTAAAGAATCAAAAGAGGTGAAAAGAGCTTAGSTTTCTTTTCTGCAGTCCAGCATGGGTCTTGGATGCAATAAGGACCCTGTTTCACTACCATTATGTGGTACCAAAGCAGATCACAGCAAGAGCTGAAAGGTACAGTGGGCAGACCAGTGCAGATGAGCAAAAAGCTCCCTCAATATAAGGCAAGGCTCCCACTGTTATATTTTATGAGATATACAAAATATCCATTTCCATCCCTATCATATTGTAATTTTACAGTACACTCCACACATGTAATCTGCAACTCAGCTCTCATGTTCCCCATTGCAAAGCAAAGCAATGTCAGTAACCAAAGGGGGTCTGTTCTAGTCATGCACGGTAGCAAATTCATTTTTTGTATGCAGCATTAAGAACAGCAAGAAGCTGAGTAGTAGTTCCTCAAGTGAGAAACACTTTGGCCCACCAGTTACTGTACCCTAACAGCCTCAGAAAGCACTGTCCTATTTATGCAACTAACCAACAATTCTTATAAAGAAAGCACTTGTTATAAGAGAACRCTGCCAGTGCAAGCAGCTATTTTTATCATTCCAGATTACGTTTTGGCTCTGTCAAAAAAATTCCAYGTTGAAGTCCATATGTATGATTGAACAGCATCCTTCATAATCCAAAGCAACTGTGAGGTGTTGGCAAAGACTCTAGAGATGAGACTTATCTAAAAAACAAGCAACAAGCCTCCCTAGCTTACCTTCTTTATTGCCGCCGTAACGGTATKTCACTCCTCCGAAGTGCCACTCTGCCTCCAGCAGCTTTGGCAAACAAGAACTGCGGAACATTTGTCCATCTACAGCTAGAATGAAACCAGCAGGGAGAAAGAATTAAGTTTAACATAACTGTTAATGGAACTGTTGATCAATATGCAAAACAGAACAGGCTCAAAGCCTTCACTCGGGTCTTGAAGCAAAAGTTAAGCAAATCTAAACTGGTGAAAACCAAGTGATGGATTAAGTAGTAGTCTCGGCCTAGAAAAGTTGCACCCTCGCAACCTTGCGAGTTGCAGAGCAGCTGGACTTGTAATTTGTTAATGAGATAAATGGTAGGAGGATATCTGGCTAATTGCTGTYCCATGCAAAAGACCCCCCACAAAAAAAAAAGTAACAAACACAAATATTCAAAACTTGACAAACAGCAGATGACTGAGACAGCAAAGACCAAAACTTCTCAAAGGCCAATATAGGAACCATTAAGTGTAACCCTTCCGATTCAGCCAGAACTGTTTTAAAACAGTGAGAAAAAGACACAATTATGAGGGCCAGCAAAGGCCTGAGGAAAAGCTAGTTGGTAAAGTTTGAGGAGGACTGTGCAAGACTACAAAGTTTACTACGGGATGTTTAGCAGAAGSATCAAAGGCAGAAAAAGGGAGGGATCAAAGCACATCACGGTGGAGCAAGCGTGGCAAAATGGAGAGGAGGGAGAAATAAAGGGGCCAATTGTATATAAGCCAGTTGGTGGTTAGTAGTCCTTGTCTGCCAGAGGCCTGTGCCTTATCAGCACACTCTGTCCCATCCTCTTGAAAAAAACCCTATTCCTGGCTAGTTTAGGTGTGACTATCAATTGTTCCGGTAGCAGACTTAAGTCAGACTAGCTGGCAAGTAAGAAGCCAGAATCTAGAAAGAACCTCGTACTTAGCCAGAGATTGGACAAGTTGCCAGGGCCTGGGCACGGATACTGGAAAGACTTAAGTTCTGGAGCAGAAACTAGGAAGACCTGTGAACATGAGTATGCATGTCAGTTGAGTGAGTGATAAACTAGTGGACATCAAGCTAGACTATTCAGCGTGTACAACAGAAGGTCTGAGGAGGCTCACAGGACCAACCAGATACCAGAGACCTGCAAAGAAGGGTTTCCACTAAGAGGCCATCCTTCGGAGCAGGATCTATTTGTGCTGCCCATGTTTATGCTGACACCTGTAGAGCTGTGTGAGTGCCGGCCATGTTTTTATATTCATGCACGTGCATCTCTGAATTTGTCCTCAGTCTCACTGCTGACTGGACCTGGAAACAGGRAAAGCGTGTAGCTTTGCAGGAGGCTGCCAAGAGGGGAGGAATTCCTTAGGTCCTATAATCCAGTGCATTATGCTATCCTTAACAAGTGGTAKTCTTAGTTTCTGGACAGGTCTACATTAGGGAAAACAGAAAAGCATGAAGCACAGAAATGAAGCGACTAGAAATGGCTGTTGCCTAGTTTAAGTCTCTTCATCTCTTCAAAGATTTGCAGTCTTTTATCATACCCAGAGGGACCTGGACAGACTGGACRGCTGGGCGGCGAGTAACCTCATGAAGTTCAACAAGGGCAAGTGTAGGGTCCTGCMCCTGGGSAGGAATAACCCTAGACATGCCTACAGGCTGGGGACCGACCTCCTGGAGAGCAGCCCYGCAGAGAGRGACCTGGGCGTCATGGTGGAYGACAAGYTGACCATGAGGCAGCAGTGTGCCCTCRTGGCCAAGAAGGCCAATGGGATCCTGGGGTGCATTAAGCAGAGCGTCTCCAGCAGGTCAAAGGAGGTGATTCTGCCCCTCTACTCAGCCCTGGTGAGGCCGCACCTCGAGTCCTGTGTGCAGTTCTGGGCTCCCCAGAGCAGGAGGGAYGTGGAGCTGCTAGAGAGAGTCCAGCGCAGGGCCACAAAGATGATTAGGGGTCTGGAACATCTGCCCTATGAGSAAAGGCTGAGAGAGCTGGGCCTCWTCAGCCYGSAGAAGAGAAGACTGAGAGGGGAYCTGATYAATGTATATAAATATCTCAAAAAAGGGAGTGAGGAGGATGGGGCTGGCCTCTTCTCAGTGGTGGCCAGTGATAGAACTAGAGGAAACGGCCACAAATTGAGGCACCAAAAGTTCCACAGGAACTTGAGAAAGAAYTTCTTAACAGTGAGGGTGACAGAGCACTGGAACAGGCTGCCCAGAGAGCTGGTGGAGTCTCCTTCTCTGGAGATCTTCAAAACTCGCCTGGACRTCACATGCTCTAGGGGACCCTGCGTGTGCAGGGAAGTTGGACTAGATGACCTCTACAGGTCCCTTCCAACCCTAGCCATTCTATGATTCTATTATCATTTTAACATACCTTTTGTATCCAAAGCTCCAAGTGTTGCTAGTCTGGCAGCTTTTAGTCCAAAACCCAAATAACTGCAAACAACAAAATAAAACATAACAGTTTTAGTTCTTGTGCATCTAATAAGCTTTACCATAGCCTTTTCTTAAATTGTGGAACCCAAATCAAATTCCCTTTCTCTGCTTTCTACCAATTTCTCTTTTTTTTTAAATAGTTTCTTTTGCCAGAATAATTCTAAGTACTAAAAGAATGACCCAAACCCAGYGTGTTTAAATGGTTAAATAGGAAATCGCAGAAAGAGGTTAGAGGTGGTGTGACATTTCTATGAAGCTTTTTCTTGAAACGTAAAAAATGCACAAGCAATTTTAAATACAAGGAAGAAGGGCATGTGAGGAGTACACAGAGGATGGGATGCCTACTATTATATCACACAGACAAGACGACATGGTCTTAAGGCAAAAATAACAGAACTGCAGAACCTCTCATTAAATATATATGTGTGTGTGTGTGTGTGTGTGTGTGTGTGTGTGTGTGTTGGGACTGTAGGGGCGGGAGGGAGCTGAACCTTCATCAAAAATCCACCTATAGCTTAACAGGACACCACTGTGCTTACTATGAGGTAGAACTATTAAGAATATCTGTAAGAAAGCCATTACACGACTGCTAAAAACCTCTTGGCTTTTCATTTCCATATCTGTGTTGTGCAAGTAAACTCTCTGGAAATCACTGTAGACCTCCCAGATGTTAGTTTGACTAAATAAGCAAAATTGTATTAATGCATGTCAAATATCCCCCAAACCAACTCAACAATCTGTTGTGCTCCACAGTCCATATTAATTGCAGATTTATTTTTTTGGTTTTTATTTTTTTTTTTTAAACCCAGTTGCTTGTGAGATAGGATATTTGGAACTAAGAACCAGGGAGGAAAAGAGTCTCAAGTCCTCTTTTCAAATCTCTATGTTTAGTTCTGACTGCTGGGCATGATATCCACATTTCTGTTTGGTCTGTAAAATATGGACTGAAGCCAACAACAAAAGCTTCCTCTTCATTTGACCAACAGAGTAGTATTTCCTCTCAGTGCTATTAACTCTGATCCTGGAACCTTTGCAGTCAACTAATGCCATATTCCAGGCCAACTGTTTCAAGGAGATAAGAAACCTAGTTAAAAAGTTATAGTCCCAGCAACTRGTAACAGGATGACACAGCACATTTGTGGTATCTGACAGGCTACAGAAATAATAATTTTCCTGGGAGGAACTATGGCCTTTTGCCTCTTACCTGTGGGTATAGAGCTTGTAGGTGCTATTAAACATTTCAAATGAGGTAAGAAAATCCCCAGGAGTTTGCTTCAAGGTTTCCTAAAAATAAGTAAAAAAAAGTTTTAGCATCCATTATGAAAAAAAGACACTTTGTTGTAATATTACATACTCACAGGGTTTATTGCACACTCATCTGATCCACTTTGAGTAAAAAGAACAGTTTTGTCCATCATCACTTTAGTATTTGCAAAGCATTTACCAGAATTTATTTTTATGCATCTTTGTATTATTGYATTATATAAAAAGGAGGTGAAACAAAGATCAGAGTGAAGATATCTTCTAATTGAGGATACCTGGATTTCTCAGAGCACTTATGTGCTACTCCATGTTTACAGAGAATCCCACTAAAGTCAGTTGTGCTATGAGCACTATAAACTTTTGCAGATCAGACTAAAGGTCTTATTTCAGTAACTCAGAAGAATCAGAAATGCAAAGTAAATAAGCCAGGTTCTTCCTAAGTTATGTGACTTGCCAGATACTCAAAGAAACACTATGACCATTCATTCCCAATCTTCCAGCTTTCTTCCTTTCACAGCCTTCTCTCTGCGTCTGTCTCTGCCTCTCTGGTAGTCAAAAGTCTTCTTGCCAGGTTAACACTCATTCTCATCAACTTTAAGCAATTTGGAGTTCATTGACTGTTTTTTTTTGTTCCCAGGATGGAGTAGRTCTCAATCACAATTTCCATCTTTTCTCTGCTAGTGACCTAACTGTAGTCTCCTTTCCTGGCTTCGTGTTTCCACATCAAATACTCTTCTGCTACAATTCCCATGCGAAACRGCACAATCACAGAGAGCATGAAAGCTGCATGCTCCCATTCAAGTAACCAGGTGCAGCAAAACACAGATCTGGAATCACACATCCCTAGACAAATGCTTGCTCAAAACAGGAAGAGATTTGGCAGTACTTAGCTTAAGTCTCTCTTGAACAAATAACAATKGAAATTTGGGTTGGGCTTTGGGTAGATTTTCATAGCAAAGGCAGACAGTCCCACTCTCAACCCCACCCACCCAGCTCCTGTCAAAGCTCCAGTCTTGTTCCTAAGCCTTAGATCACAACAGCTTTCAAAAAGGAAAGATCATGAGAATTTTTTTTATTGCTTAGAGAATTTTTTTTCATGCCTTCCTTTCGTGATAACGAGCGGAGAAAACAAAACTAAGGCAGGAACCAGGCAATTTTATGATTACAGTTCCACTTTTATTTCTGAAAACTTTGTTAATTTCACCATAAAAAAAAAAGAAAAAAAAAAGCATAAGATTATCTTAACAACAGTTTCATGCAGTTATTATGTGTCCCTGTCTGCTTGTAGTCTGTATGCAGTATTTTGTTCAAAAAAAGCCTAAAAGCTAAAATGTAACTGGTTCAAAATATAGGAGGAAGAAATTTTTTTTGCCAGTCAGTCGAGAAATCCTCACCAATTCTGAGCTTTTGGCTTTTTTAAGCTTTAAAAATATACTGAGCTACAGGCACTTTCTTGGGTGAGCCTGTCAGAAGCAGGTGCAAAGCACAACTGCAGACCTTTCCTCCACATCCTCTACTGATATGCATCACTGGTCATGGTCCCCAGAAAATGTACCAGGCCACTTAATGCAAAGCTCCAGGAGAAATTTGAATCCCAAGCTGTGGCCCTGACTCCTTCACAGGTCTATTTATTCTCTAAACCCCTGACATGCAACACGCCTTCCTGCTGGTCCAGTGCCCACTTCAGCAGGTGTTATCAACACAAAGCAGAGGGCAGTCCTTGAGCTTCCCTAAACAGGGTAAGGTTGCATGTCATGTTTCAACATGACCTTCCCTTGCAAATTCAAAATATTCTGATATGAAAMACATGTGTTTTATGGTCCACAAACACTATTCAAGACATTTCAGATCCTATAAACAAAATTTGTTAAAGAAAATAGACATTCAGCAAATGCAAGAGAGACACAAACAGCTTCACAGGTCACATCAAGGTACAGAATAATACAGTKTGTTTGTACTGTTCAATATCCATGTAATTTTCCTATGCACGCTTCAGGCTTGTGTCTAAGCTCAAACTAATCCTAAAGTGCTAGGGACCTTTGGACAAATCTAGCAGAGATGAAATTAGGCGGCAGAGTGGGGATTTATCATAGGACATGAAAAGAAATTGAGAAAACTGAGCTTGTGTGTCTGACTATAGAGACAATTGCTCCCTAAGAACCTCTCACCAACATTTACTGAAGAGCAGATACCAGACTTTGGGTGGGGAGACAAAGGAGGAACCCAGAACAGACCSTATGTTTCTTTGTAATAGGCATGTATACTTGCTGGAAGTGTTCTACATTTATTGCATRTTAAATGTGTATCCATATTAACAGGGCTTTACCTGTCTGGATCTAAAAATCTTTCTCCGCCCCCTTCCTCAGGCTGCTTGKTTTGTGAGGAGTCCTGGCCATCACAGGTGCTCTGCCTGGGCCAGCAGTGACAAATGAGAGCAGAGATTGCGCCAGTGCCCACAGGCCTGGCAGCCCCAGCCCATTCACTTGCATCTCCTCCTCACCTCTAACCGCGGCAGGAATGTGATTTGCGTTGAGGCTCCTCCCAAGTCCAGAGTCCCAACAGTGTCCTGCTTCTGGCCAGAGAGCTGCCCTGCAAACCACATCATGTTCAGAACAGCCTCAAGTGATCAAACACTAATGTGGAGACCGCATGCATATCCTGCAACCAACAAGACATTCAATACAGGAGGCTAAGCTGGCCTTTAAGGGTCCCGAAGAAAGAAAAATACAAAAAAAAAACCCCAAAGCTATGCCCTGGGAGGCCCACCAAAATAAAATCCACACAGAAAAGAAGAAAATGGCAGAGATTTAAGGGGAAAAAAAATTCACAGGAGCTGCTTCTCTGCTACCAGCTTCACCTCTTCAAAGACAAAGGCAGGTAAGTCTCTAGGTAGCCAGCAAAAGATAAAAAAACCAAAGCATCTTCTGTAGGAGACTTACAGAGGGCACATAAAATCTGTAACAACCATGCTGCTGGTCAAGAGCAGTAGGATAGGTGCACKAGGGAGAGGAGAGGCAACTATTTATCATTTTCTCTTCAGCCAAAGCAGCATTTTTGCTTGCTCCCATTTCTTCCAGAATAGGGACTTTTTTTTCCTCCTTGTGCTGGATGGCATTCTTGAAATTTAGGACCAGCAGAGTTAAAGTACCGACACATTCCCTCTTATTCTGTAACATAGTTTATGCTRGGAGGAGGAACATCTTCCTATATCCCAGCTTCTAACAAACTAGCAGCACCATTGGGCTAACGATTGGGCAGCATTGGAGAACCAGTTGCCGGAGCAGCTCTGCCTCCCAGTCCTGAAGCTTCTGGAACAAGACTCCTGCTTCTTACTACAGGTTTAGCTCAGCCTCTAAGACCTRGTCTGTCCCACAGAACCTATTGTAGTAGCCTTGTTGTCAGCATGAGGAGGAAAGGGAAAGCACAGCAAGAAAGGCAGAGGAATTTAGGGCAACCACTTCTGAAAAGGAGACTTGAATCATACTTGTAGAGCAGTATACAGAATTAGCTACCTGTCAGAAAGTTCACAGTGATCCAGGCTAAAATTCCTGAAAAAAGTAAAAAGAAGAAATAAAGTCACCATCAAATATTCCCATGGCCTCCTCTCCATTCTCACCTCCCTTTGACCCCCAATTTGTTTACATGTAAGCCAGAACTAAGGCAATGTAAAGGCACAAATTTCAAGCTTATAATTGAGTGATATGAGCCATTACTGACTTGTTAAAAGTTCATAAACTGGTACAGATAGGTTTGCATTATCTATGCAACTGTAACATGCACAAAAATCAGTTCTAAAATCCAAGTAGTATACAAAAAAGTAATGAGCACAATTTTCCTTTGGCAGCTGTTTTACATAATTTCTATTCCTAACCTGAAAATTGCATCCATGTTTTTCTGTATTTTAATGTTGTAGCTTGTGTAACTACACTAAGAACATAGTAGCAGCCAGTAAAACTTGAACAGCTCCTCTTTGACTCTCATGACTTGCTTTATGCTAGCACAATAGCACTCAAACGTATGAGAACATGCAGTAGCAGAAGAGACTGTATTTTTAAATATATCTTGGCAGRTTACACTGTGCCCTTTTATGCCTCCCTGGTCCTGCTGCTTGTCAACACAACACTCCTCCCTGCTTCACAGTTCACCTGTTAATCCTAACAGAATACTACGCATTGCAGAGTGCTCCACCAAATACTGGTAGACTTCATATTTCCCTTTCTTTTCTCTTGGCTCATAGAGACAGATTGGGCTCTTCCTTCTTKCTTTACTCCATGCAGTAGTAGTTTAAGCTTCCTGGTATCTTTTTTTCTTCTCGAACACTCTCTAAATTGGCAATATGTCTACTGTAACAATTTGTTACAGATGGAACCATCACAGGTGGCTCTTACCAGAGCCATATSGATGGATTATTACCTGCCCATTCTCTAAGGTAAAATATCTGGATATGCAATCAAAAACATTAAACTGATCTATTCTGCACTGCAAAATCATMTATAAATCATCATTCAGTTTCATCCTACAATGTATTTCACTTTTGCTTGTATTTCAGTTTACTTCCGTAGCTACTTTACYAGCTGCATTTCTCTTTTTAATACCTAGCTTTGTATTTTTTTAATACTTGCCAATTATCCTTATTCCTTGTCTGAGATTCACAGAACCTTCAAGTTTCCCTGAAAACTGATGAGCTAAGCAYAATTATTTGTTAAACTATCTTTATTCTATTTTTGCAGAATTTATTAAGCACTTCTCATAAGCCTCCTAGCTTKCTGTACATCAGAGGGGAACTATTACACTATCTTTATTCCCACCAGTGCCCTCAAACAGACTGTTTAGCCTACATACCTTTTTTTCTAAGACAGCCAAGGAATGAGGTTCTTTTCTGCTATGATGCTCTACACTTTGGATGRGAATGTATTATTTAMGTAACTCAAACAACTTTTTGTATCTRTATTTGTAGTCTAACAAATGACCAAATAATTAAAGTTCGCTTTCACTTTTTCCTCCTTCTAAAACCCACCTTCATACGATCCATCCAAGATGCTCACACTATCCTCTGGAACAAGAAATGGTGATTCCTCAAAGACTTCTCTCACCTGAAGACAGACAGACAGACAGACAGAAAGACAGACAGACAGAAAAAAAAAAAAGTCTTTAGTCTTAGAGCCTTGTTCTGCTCTATGGTGGCAGAGAGTTTTCCCTTTCATAGTAGGAGACAAGAACCTGTGGTAAACCAAACTCCTCTTCCAGGTACCAGAAAAGAGAGAAACAAATATCCTAGGTCATTCCCACCATGAAACAAGCACAGAAACATTACGGCATTTAAAAGATTTTAATATTACCTCTAAAAGCAGAGCCTGGGCTTTCTCCTCTGACAGTAAGCGTAGCCCAGCAGTAGCTTTTAACACCACCGGTGTTTTTTTCCAAAGGTGAGGTGGCACAGCATCTACAGCCATGTCCAGCAACCTTTTGACAGTTTCAGCACCCTAAAGAGAAAGGGATTTTTTTTATTATTTTTATTCTTTTTCCCCTCTCCTGCAGGAGGAAAATAGAAATGAGCCTCCACATAAACCTTTAACACTAGTGAAACTTCTATTCYATAACAGAAGGTATCTTACCCACAGGATTATAAAACTCTGTCAGTTATCAGCACTAGGAATTTCAGAAAAAAAATTTACAGGGGCTATCTGCACTGGATGGATAGATGTTTTTTGAGGTATATCTTAAGAGAGAAAAAAATTCACTGTGCATACAAAGTATTTTTGGAAAGAATGGAAGGAGGAGAAAAAGCCGATTATATGACAAACAGACATTTTGCAAGACAACGAAACTAAAAGGAGCAATTACTGACTGAAGCTGCAGAGAAAAAAAAAAGAGCTCAAGAGGAAGGTCTGTAGATTTCATTAAATGCAATACAAGAATTGTATTGTCCATAGCAATTAGTATAATTAAAGTACCAGCTGCGCAGCAGCAACACTTGAGGTACAGGCCTCACTGCTTGGCTCTCAATTACACTGCCSTAACAATTACAGTTTAGCATTAGCAATTCAGCACACTCTCTTGTGAAATKTTTGGCCTTTKTTGTTGTTGTTGTTGTTGAATGAGAGCGGGAAGGGGCAGAATTTTCTCTCATCCTACCTAGYAAACAATGTAACTTAGTGAAATCATGCAAGATCACATCCAAATTCAGGAAAAAAAAAAATCAACTTCTCTGAAGTTTCAAACTCAAATTCCTGCAGCAAGATAAGCACTGAGTGTAGCAGAGTAAACCYGAAGCTTCATCTGTGCTCCCCCAAACTCTAAGGCCACTAAAGGACACAAAATACAGACTTCATTATATCATTTCTCCAGCACCTCTAGCTTGTGCAAGAACTTGCTGTCAGTACAGGGGACCTGGAAAATAGCAGCTTACGTCAGGACTAGCCCCTGTATTGCTGCAGCTCTGACCACCTCCTCTGGCTCCTGACTAATGCAGCAACGTGAATAAGGATATTGCGCATGCATTCACAACCATCCCACTCAAAAAATGCATTTAAYTTCATTACTTAATTTCTTACTACAATTTTAGATTCCACATTAATAACAAATTGTTGAAAAATGGAACTGTCAACCTGTGCTTTGAAAAACTCCATGTATAAGCAAAGGTGAAAACCCCAAGCAATTGGAAAACTGAGTAATTGTCTGCACCTAAATCATTGTTCAGCTAACACTGTAATAAACTGAGCATGACTGAAGCATCAAGTTATTAAAGTCTGATGACAGTGGTAGCAAATGGACTTTTACAAATATTAAGAATTGAATTTATCAGTTCAGTGCATTTTAACAATTCTTTCCCTTCTAWTTTCTTAACCAAAATTAACTGACAGGGGTTATACACAACAAAATTACCTTTTTTACAGTCAGAGCAAAGATTTTTGTCAGCATCACATAATTCAAAAAGGAAAAAAAAGCTCCTCATTATTTCTAAATGAGAATTAAGTTTTWAAAAATATTTTTACTCATATTAGCTGCAGGGGAAATAAACATTGAGCAGGGATGCTGCTGGAGCCACAAAATATGGCATTTTGAGCTACCAGTTTGTTAGTGTAATGTGTGGAATAACAGCTTTCATTTCACAACACAAGGAAATTAATTCACAAAGATAATGCAATGAGTTAGGAGAGGCAACAGGAGAACCTTTAGACCTTTAGCTTTTTTTTTATTATTATCTTTCTTGTCTGTCTGCTTAACAATTAGTAATATTCAAACTGTTTGGGAGAGTCCAAGTAACACTAGTAAAAGAAAAAAAAAAAAAAAAAAAAAAGAACAATTTACAGAGAATAAAGGACAGCCTTACCTTTTCAGGCTCATCAGCATAAGCCGAAAGACCTGGCTTCACAGACTCAAAGATCTCCCCTTCCAGCTCTATAAGCTTTTCTGCACAAATCAAATTTTACAAGAAATTGCCAACAATTCMAGTTGTCTTCCTCAGGTTCAAAACCACCCTCTGTAACCCCTGTAGAGCGACTATGCTTGATTTCCCTTAGCAAAAAATCCTATTTTCTTCTCAAGACAAGCACTGTGCCTTGATTAAGAACATTCTTCATTTATTAATAACACATCRAGTTATAGATAAAAATCTTTATTTTGCATTTGTGGACTATGAYGAATTATAACAAGAGAGTTTAAGTGTTGCCTAATTTGAGTAAAATTTGTTAACACTTCTACCTGCCAAACTGTGAAAAACTAATTGAAATTGTACACATACAGTCAACTCAGTTATTTTTAGTTGATTCATCTAGCTCAGAGTTACAAGGAGAGGTGAAGAGAGCAGACTGTGCTCAGACACTTGTCTGCAAAACCAGACAARTGTGACCATGGCTCCCAGGGCAGCTTGAATCTAGGAGCCATCCCTGAGTACAGCATATCATGAGGCTGATTAGGTCCATCAGAGCTGATATAGCACAAGCTCTTCCAAACTCAGGAAAGCCACACAGGTGCACTGTGCCATCCAGACGGGCTTCTTGGCTGAGGGCCATTACAACCAGCTAATTCACTCTCTTGAATCCTGTTACATACACAGACAACTCGAGTACCTCTGCACCATGTCCAGACATGTTGGGGTGTGCTGCAGGAACACAAAAGCTCTCTTCCTAGAAACAACATCTCAGTGGYTGAAGCTCTAATTTAGTGATTTGMGTTTGCTACAAAGCATAATATATGCAAAATTTAGGTATYTCTTGYTATAATACAACTTGACACAATTTGACAAAGGATAATGTAAGCTCCTTTCCAAGCCTTTCAAGATGCTCCTTTAAACAACTGCACAGTTGGAAGATCTTTGAAAATTCAGAATCTTCATGCCCAGAATGAAATGTCTGGGTTTTCAAAGATGTGTAGCAATGATATTTTCACAACAGACAACAGTTATCTCCCACAGGTCCATTTGAAGGACAGAGAGTAAAAATCTTCAGGTGTTCCCACATTTTGAGTAGACGCACAAGAAAAGCTCTGACTTCCTAAAAGAGGGTTGAGTCAACATACTCCTGGTGAACAGACTGACACAGGACCTTACCTGGGCTCTTCTGCACAAAGGTGTAAATGTGAATCCGTGTTCCAGTGCTTCCTGCATCAAACATTATGCCATAAAAAGTGTTGGGTTTGGCATTTATAGGACACGTGTTAGGTGGAAAAAACTCCTGAAACCACATCTCCCTGTTTGAGTGGGAAAGAACGCAGGACAGAGAAAACACCAATGCTAAAAGAATGGGGAGTCTGGAAGCTGCCATCCTGCTAGGTTCCCTTGGGCTGCTGAAGTACAGATCAGTGCTCACAGAGCTCCAGTGGCCTCTGCAGAGGGAAAAAAAACCAAAAAAAACATGAACGACATTTACCAAAAGCTTCCTTAAAAAGACTGCTGGAAAAAAAAAAAGTCTGCACAGAAATATTCTATCCTTCAGAAAGGATGCTTTTCAATACTCCATGCAAAGATATGATGCATCACATTTAGTGCTACAACTGCATCCAACTGCTTCATCCTGTCATAGTAAAGTTTTCTCCATTTCCCAGACACAGTTTGGTTAAAGTAGTTTGGTTCTATGCATTTCTAATTTTGATTTTAGTCARATACTTTTTTTTTTCCTCTGATTAGCTTGAAAGCAATCAAGGCTTACAGTCTACAGGCTTTCTCAAAGCCTGAGTTTTATCTGAACACAACCACCATCTAAGTGAGGCTCAGGACAGAATCCCTTTGCCCTAACATCTGTACACATGAGATACTGTGGCAAGAACACAAGTGTTATTCASAGATACAAACAAAGAGAATTTCATCTCAGGCTAAGACCAGCTGCTCAGACARATCAACACACAAAGAGTGAAGGCAGATCTTTCCATCAGTACCCTGGTCCCCAAGAAAAGCTTGTTCTGCACAAGTTCAACAGTGCTGTGCAGCCGGGCTCTGCTTCTTGGTATCTTTCCATACTTTTACTCTCTGGCTTCAGTTGCGTTGTTCACTCTTTTCTCTCGAAAAGATTTTGTTTTCAGAAACGTTTCACCCACAACAACAACCAACTTTCACACCTGGACTAGTCATCCTAAGCACTCAAATTTCTCATGCAGTTTCCAACAAGCCAAGGCCYCAAGGCTGCATGACACAGCATCGTGTATTAAGATACAAGAGCTGCACCTCCCTTCTGTTAACACATATCTCMTTGCATAGATTAGTTTGCCTAAAAAATGCRAATAAAGGAAGTACATARGCAAAAAAGTGGTTGCAAAGCTAAAAAGGAAGAGAATAAATAACRATCTTTTTCTGTTTTCATTTTGACAGCAGAAAGAGCATCTGATCAGCTTCCTCACCATATGCAACATCAGATRCATTCACAGACACCCAGAACAGTCAGCACACATCAGGTGCAAGTGACTTGAATGACCAGCTGCACGGGAATGGGAGAGACGTGAATACTACCTTGACTTCAGCAAGGCTTTTGACACTCTCTCCCGTAATGTCCTCATAGGCTGACAAGATACAGCTATCTGAGCATGCAGTGAGGTGCACTGAGAACTTACTGAGTGGCAGAGAGTTGTGATCAGCAGTTCAGTGTCTAGTTGRAGGCCTGTAGTCATATGTGAGTTCATCTGTTCTTGTGTACTTCTAGCCCTTACATTCAGCTGTCTTTCAATGGTCTGCTCAGCCCCACTATGGTATCTCTCCCAAGATATATATCTAATATCTATATTCTAAAATTATTCATTCCTAATCCAAACCTCTCTCCTTCCGTTCCTATGTGAACTTGGTCTGACCTCTATTTTCAYGAACCTTCCTCCCATCCCCAAAGAATTCTCCTTTGCCATTCCTTACCTTTCATCTCRGACTTAACCCTTCTACAACTTCCCTTATATAAAGCATTCACCTTTGTGCCTAGCTACAGCAAAAAGAGATTAACCTTTATCCACTCTCAGTAAACATATCACACTGGGTCATTCCTCCAGGGCTTTTGTAACTTGCTCAAGCGTTCAGCACTCCACAGCAAACATCCAGCGTGTTGCCAAATAACCTTGATCATCTTCTATGATCTTTTATGTATGTCCTCCCTTTCCCAGTAAATGGACGGAGCTGACAGCAGAAGCAAAACTCAATCCATTTTGCCTTAGAAGCACATTGYGAAAAGAGGCACAAGAGGAGAAGTGATGTTAAGATTTCACAGAAAAGTAATAGCCCTGGCAGCCCTTCTGTGATAAAAGTCCCCAATGGGAACAGTGCTGAAACATTCCCATCTCATACAAAAATGAGCAAAAATGTAGTTCTAAGCTGTAAAAGCTGAAGGTTTTATCTTCCACAGAATGTGCTGAGCATTGCAGTTCCACAGTTACAGATTTGTACTAAATATGTAGCTGGTTTTATTCACATTTGCTTCTACTGAAAATGCAAGGAGTTGTGCTGTTTTAACAGAATACAAATCTGCATGAAAAATACTAGCTCCCAGTTGCTCAAGAGGGGTGTTATTTTTACGCATTATAAGTATTTTGTTTACTGAAYAATCAAAAATAAAACTTAAGAACAAACTCAAGTCTTCCTATTACAAATATAATGCACTCCTTATACCTCAAGTCTCAGCTGGTCTGAAAATATCTGACCAACCGGCATCACTAGCTTAAACTTTTCTTGTCAGATTAATTAGTAGATGAGTTTTAGAATCCTAACCATTCCCTCATTAAACCCCTTTGYATTATCTCATCTTGGTTATCTACTGCCATTTCACACTACCCACTCTCTATTTCTCTGCTGGCTTTTCTTCTTTCCACCTTTATCCCACTAAGGGCAAAAAGAAAAAAAAAAAGTAAATTCAGGATTTTACTCTTCCTCTGCCTCATTAAGACAGAAAATAATAATTAAAAAAAAAACCAAACCCACCACTTTGAACCTCTTTGCTGAGTGGTGGTTCAAACGATTTATCCAAATGCACTTACAAAACTGTAAGAAGCATAAAAGTACATAAGGAAACTAAGAAATGAGAAGCAGAAATGAATGTTTTGCCAAATACTGCAAAAAGGATTTTCGAAAGTGAGGGTTTGAAGAAAGCATAGAGGAAAAAATTTAGGGGAGAGTTAATTATGAAGGAGAAATTAGTGAGAAGCCAGAATATTATTTCTGGACCAGTTTCTCTCAAACAGCTTAAGATGCCAGCTGATACCCAAAGATGCCAGCTGATACCCAAATGCAATAGGGGAGATGAAACGAAAAAAAACACCAGCGGTAAGAAAAGGAAAAGAGAGAATAATAGCAATATGAGCACAAGTTCATTAATATAAGCAAGCAGTTMAACAGGAAAACACMCATACTATCAATAATCTCTTTTTARTATCTTCTTAYTTTTTAAAAATGAGCAAAAATAATCAAAATTTTCCCMTTTGTGAATATATTAGGTACATACCTGAAGCTGGACAGAAGCAACAGCTCTAAAAATTCCTAGCAAAGTCCCCTTTGGAGTACTGAGACAAGAAAGCAACTCTGCACCTGCACGTCTTTTCTTCACCTTCACTATCAKCTAGTAAGAGCTGACTATTTATCAGGCAAACTATAAGGTCATGGAGGCACGTAAAATATCACATACGTTGTTTTACATAAATGGGAGTTTATCATTGCTCAATAGCAACTGTGAAACATGCTCACAAATTGACATGGGACAGATTTCAAGCAGCAAAAATATCASGCAAGCTCAACACACTGGTAAAACATTTACATGTAAACATGAGTTTATTTCAGCAGCYCTGGCCTGAATCCAGTCACGCAAGGTAGAACATTCACTTCCAAGCACATAGCAAACCTCTGTAAATATCATCCATCATAAAAATTAAAGCAYATGCAATATAGAGATTTGGAAAATACATAGGTGCAAAGAGTCAAAAATAACTGGATCCTGCAGAAAGCCAGAACTGAGAACATTCCAACCCCTGAGTTCCACCGTCCACTTCCCCCAAAGAYGCAAAACAGCAACAGGAAAATCCCACCCCCAAGCAAATTTCCTTAAACAAAAGAAACAATAACAACAGCAACAAAGGTGTCAAAATGTAGTAAGAAACCTTAAAACAGCCAAGCACAACCACAGTTAGAATTTTCCATGCACAGAACATCAGAGASATTCAAGGAAGTTTACAAGGAAGGCAGTTCCATTCTTTAACATTTTTTGACAGATGAACATACAGACTCCAAACTAAAGCACCAGGAGYACCTCCCTGCAAAAACAGTGTGTCTGATAAGAGTGGAAGAAAAAGCAGCATACTTCAGACACAGAAGAATTTCCCATGTTTCATTTCCTAAAATATTTTAGGGAAATATCTAGAAATACAAGAAAATATTAATAATTAGTATTTGCATATACTAAATATTTTAGGAAACAAAAAAAGGAATTATTTAATTCATATTCTTATTTATTGCTCAAAAAAAAGAACAATCATTCAGGTTGGAAAGTCTGTTTTCTGCACTAGAAGAGGCACAAAATCTAATTCCTAGACAAACAGCTCTTATACTTAATACCAATGACTAGACAAATTTTTTTTTTCCCCTCATGCACAAACAAAATGTCATTACATTTTGTCTGGAATTAATGCCTTGGCAAAAATGAAAGCTTCTTAGAAGTCCATGGTTCTAAAGCCACAAGAGAAGCAGCAACTTAATGAATTACCAMATTTTTCTAGCATTTCCATAAAGAWAATGATGAAATTTTCTTTGCAAACATAAAYGTAGGGCCAAATTCTAGATCTAGAACTTTAAAYGCTAGGGGAAGAAACAAACAAACAAACAAACTGGCAGTTGTGTTTCATCAGTAGTACTTATCTTTCCTTCCCATACTGTGGCTCCAGATGTAGCCACTAGGAATTATTTCCATTTTTGACTCAGTGGGATTTAAACCTCATTATTAATTAGGCCAAGGCAGTTTCTCCAGAGACTGCTGTTATTCTCCTGCAGTTTGCTTAGCAGTGTCCCTATAAAACACTGTTAACTCTTACAAGAGCACTAYTGAAGAGTAATATTTCTATTGGACCACTGGGTACTGCTAGAAAACAGAGACACTAGGGGTAGCTTGAGCCTCAGCACCCTGCAATGTTATGAGGTGCATGCACAGAAAGTCTTTCCAAATCTGCACCAAGATTAATTCTGGGATGGGAACCTTCACACTCCCTTTGTCAAATCCAATTATCATTACATTGTGGTGGTTGAAGATTTATATACCTTGTCTCTAAGGCATTCTTTTTCCCCCACTAGTAGTAAACAACACATCAAATATTTACAGTGAGTGTCCCGAAAAGACTTGGGCACTTTCATTTTCTCTCTCCAGACAAACGACAAGCATCTCCTGACTTTTCCCCATATTCTCGCTACCTGGGACAGCAATAATAATGCACGACAAACTCCTGCGCTTCTGAGAGACAGAACTTCTCCCTGGCGTTCATAATTAGTACCAGAGCACGATGAAACTCCTTCTGCCGGGCTATGCGGGTGAAAGTAGCACAGCAAAAATAAAGGACCTCGAGCTCTTCAAAGAATCAGACATTGCGCTGTGGCTTTTTTACGCTGTCAAAGTCAYTCCGCTCGCCGGGAAGTCTAAAACAGGCACAAACCGACCGGTTTCAACCAACTACCCCCGCCTCCTGCAGGCGCTGCCCCTGCCCGCCCCGCTCATCGTGCCGGTCACGCCGAGCCCCTCCGGAGCCTCACCCGGTTACACCTTCAGCCCCGCGGGAGGCGGTTCTCCGCGCTGACCTCCAGCAGCGCCGCTCGCAGCTCCCCGCTTTCCATCTCTAAGCCACGTTCGCGCTTTCCGTACACTTTTTTTTTTCTTTTTTTCTTTTTTTTTTTTTTTAATGGCCCCGCTGACGCAGTCGCAGAGCGCTTCGCCTCTCCCCGCCCAGGCGGCGGGGCCTCGCGCTCAGCCAACGGACGCGCCAACCGCCTTCAACGGGCGCCGCGCCACGCCACGCAGCGCCGGGGGTGACACTCGGGCAGCGCCGCGGGGAAGAGCCGTGGTCGCCATGGCAGCACCAGGCTGTTCCTCCACTTGTCCCCACGCCCGCCGCGCGCTCACCGCTCGCTGGGAGCGCTCGCGGTGCCCCATCCCGTCCGCGCCGCGTGTCGCGACGGCGCGTGCGCGTGACGCGCCCGTCGCGCGCCTTGGACGTCGCGGGCCGGCGCCGTGGGGTTTCCATGGGAACGCGC
>PTEX01000004.1:3332599-3351788 GCA_003342815.1 Eudromia elegans | reverse complement strand
GTGTCGCGGGCAGAGCGGGCCGGGGCGTTCGCGGCGCTCCGGGAGGCGCGGCTGGCGGCGGCCGAGGCGTCGCGGGCCGAGTACCGCGAGGCCGCCCGGCTGCTGTCCCGCAGCAACGCGGAGCTGCTGTGGCGGCAGCAGCACCAGGAGCGGGAGGCCATGGCTGCCCTGAGCTTCCTCAAGAAGCAGGACCAGGAGAAGGCGGAGGAGGTGCGTGTGGCGCCTCTTCCGGCCTCCTGTCCCCTCACAGCGCCGAGCACCTCCGTGGTGAGGTGTTGGAGCTGTCTCCTGATCAGCCCTGCGGGCGTATTGCACCCATGTCACAGGGGAAGCTGCAAAACACATCCTCAGAGACCTGCAGGCAAGGAGTGCAGCTGCAAACGCTGCTAATTAGTCAAGTAATATATAGGACTGCACCCACAGTTTCCCAAATACCAAAGATGCAGCTTCCATATATACTACCCTCTAGAGCAAAGCTAGTAACAGCAGTGCCTGCCTCCCAGAGTGTTTCAGACACGGGGGTCAAAGACGGATGTGTGCAGAGGGGAATAATTTCCTAGCAGTTGGTCCTGGACCTTCCTTTAATAAGGAAGAAACCCTTCTATCTCCATGATTTTTTTTTTTCTGTAGACTTACAGTTCTGTTTTTATTTAGTACATGTCTTTTTTTTTTTATACATTATTTTATATACTTAAATAAAGGYTGGACCTTTCACTTTCTGGTTTTAAACATTAAAATGTTTTAAATGTGGTTTAATCACTCTAAACACTGTAAGTAAGGGAACATTTCCATGTTTCTGGTGTCTTCTTATTATCATATTTGAAGTAAAGAAAACAGCTAGGAGACTTTTTTTTCCTGTTTTTCAATCTTTTCATAGATTGAGAAACTGAAGCAGCAGCTGATAGATTCAAAAAAGCAAGCGCAAGAAGAGAACAAGAAACTGGTGAGTGAACTGTTCTCCTTTTCCTCAGAGCAGTGGGATCCTCTCATCAGACTGAACTGTAGTTCTGATTTTAGTAAAAGGAACAGATTAGGCAGCTATATCTTAAAAGGTTTTGATGCAAGTATCTTGTGTGGAAAGAGCATGAAAAAAACAATGATGATTTGGGAGTTACCTGATGACCCTGTAGAGTATTATTTAAAATAATAGTGTTTTATAGGATGTAAGATAGTATAGGAGGCAGCTGGTAACAGTAAGGCCAGGTACACACAGGAAAACATGTTCCTTTGTGCTACGACAAACAATAACTAATCTGTATTCAATTGCAGTTCTTCATTCATTAGGGATGAATTAAAAGATCTTGAACTAAGAAAAATATTATTTACTAATCTGGCTTCAGTGAGAAACACAGAATTTTGTAAATCACCACTTTAAGGCAGTATCTCCCTCACTGAGTAGTTTGCACAACATGCCTCAGGCTAGAAAGGTTATAAATGATCATACAGATATTGCTTTACACTTTGAACCTTTTTTTTTTCTTCTTCTTCATTGATAATTTCTGATTTGCAGGCAGACCAATACACCCAACAAGTAAAAGAACTGGAGGAGAAATTTCAGAAAAAAGTTAGAGAAATTGGCCTGATTCGGTTAGAACTGAGATTGGTAAAAGAGTTCCACAGGAAGAAAGCGGCTATGGAGGAAGAGCTGGAAGATGTAAGTTGGTTATAAGCAGAGCTTTGGAATATTTATCTAGAAGGCAACCTGCATAGCAGCACAGAAGTTGGGAATGAACATGGCAAATTTATTGGAGTGTTTTCCATCAGTGCAGTCTGCTTAGATATAATGGATATAATGTGTGTTTCATAACCAGAATTCACTTTAAGGATGGGAAAAATAACAGGTCATAAGTAAGCATGATTGAAACAGAACATAATTCTAGGATTTGGTTGGTTAGTATTGCAAATTACTTCCGGTTTTACTTTGTGGTGGTTTCTGTAGCCATCTTTGYTGTCAGTGTAAAAGTAGATATATTGCTGTGAAACTGTGATAGTGCCTTCAGTTCTCAGGAAAACATTTTTTTGTTGCAGTTAAGAGAGAAGATGGAGACCTCAAACAAGAAACATCAGGAAGTGGTTGGGAGACTGGAGAAAAAGTTCCTTGAGGAAAAGGTAAAAAGGGACAGGAAACTAAAGAAGCTTCTTTTCAAATGATTTCTCCCACCGATCACTCTGGTGTGTAGTTTTGGCTCTTTTTTAAAGAAGATTTTTCAATGTCCTGTGTCAATGTATGCAGAATGAATCGGTTTGGAAGGTAGTKGCAGCTTTCAAGGGAAAGACCTGGGATGTCAGGAGCCCACAGAGGCCACCAGAAGCCTTACTGCCCCCTGGAGTTTTTGGGGGGKTTYTTTKTKTTTTTTTTTTTTTTTTTTAGCAAGAACTTTTGTGAATTGAAAACTGTAATTTTATAATTTGTATATTGATAGGTTTTGGTTACAATAATTTTGGATCTCAGACAACAGTTAAACAGGCTTTTCTCACTTTCAGAAAAGACTAGAAAAAGATGCTGAAAAGAAAGTAATAATGATGACAGAGTCCGCCCATCGTGAGGCTATTTTGTAAGAAACACTTGCTTTTCCTTTTTTCTAAAAAAAATCTAAACACTGCTTTCTAAAGAAAAATTTGCCCACAGTACTGCATAAGCTTTGAAGGGCTAAATAGATAATGACCTAGGCTGTTTTAAACTTTTAAATGTAAGTGATCATTATAGCCACAAGACTTAAACTGGTTACAGTGGAGGAATAGAGGTAATGTTATCACAGTGGTACCACCATTATCTCACTGTCTCAGTCCAAAGATAGGACTAGAGGCAAAGTTAAAAACCCTTGTTACAGACTAGTAAGAATTTTATTGCTTAACTCTGAAATTAGGAGACCAAAATACTGATTTTAGTATAAGCAAAATGGAAGATTGTTGTTATAGCCCCAAAGTTTTGTTCTTTCTGGTGCAGGCAGCTAAACAGCACCGGGAGAGAGGTGTTTAAGGAGAATGTTCGTCTTCATGATGCTTTCACTTGCCATCTGAAAGAGGCAGCTGAATTGCAAAAAGTCAAGCAGAAGTTAGAGGAGGACAAAACTCTTCTGTTGCAGGAGAAGGTTTCTGTTCTTATTTTAATTATGTTTTATTCTCCCCTCGGAAGTAATCTTTGAAGCCCAAGCTCTAGCTAGAGATGTAAGTTTGCTGAGGTGTTAAATCTCCCCATTCAGAACCCTTCACAGTTATTGAATTTAGAGTTTTCTCAACAACTCTTATTTTATCCTAATTACAGGATGAAAGAAAGAAACATTTCCTATGAAGGCTACTTAAGAATAGGTCTCTTTGTAGTGCATGCCACGCACAGCTACCTTTATATGGCTTCTCTTGTAAACAGAATCCTGATTCGAGATCAATACTTGCTCTCCAGGGTGAAGAAGCCAACATTTTTACTAGATTATCAGTGCAGGGGAAAAGTAACTGTCCTGATATGCTGTGAATAAAATAAATCTCAAATAACTTCTCCTATCCTTTAGGAAACCAATGAGTTTTTGATTCGGGAAAAGATCTTACAGATCAATCAGCAGAAAGCACAGATTGGCGATCTGCAGCATAAAGTGGAAAAGCTAGAGATGGCCTTATGTCACATGTCCAGAGAATTTGAGACAGAGACTCAGAGAACACGACATCAGGCACTGATACAAAATGAGGCAAGCATGTTGGAGGTCAAAAAACTGCAGCAGCTACTAGAAATGAAGGATCGTGAGATGAACCGAGTGAAGAAACTAGCCCGCAACATCCTAGATGAGAGGACTGAGGTGGAAAGGTTCTTCCTAGATGCTTTGGATTATGTGAAGCAGGAGATCATAGCCAGCAGGAAGCATTACAGGGAAAAGGCCCAAACCGCCTATTACAGAAAAATGATGGAGGCATGTGCAGGGAAGGAAGAATTTCCCAAAATCAAAACATTCACAAGCAACATAAACAGCACCAATAGTGTATACAAAGACCTAGAAGAAGCAGAGAAATGCTACTGGTATTGAAACATCAAAAAATAGATTCTGTATTCCTAGCAGAAGGACCTACCCCTGAAAAAATCTTTGATACTGTCTAGAATAGGAATGCTTGTGAAGGTTGCTGTAGTAAAAATAACTTTATGAGGTCTAAAATCCTATCAAGTAGTAATGAGTTTGTGAGCACCGTGTTTTGCATTAGGCTGTCACTTTTTGGTTATTATTTCCATGGATGTAATTAAAAATAACAAGCTGGAAAGAGGCCCCTGCTATATGCTGTATAATTTGATACAAAATTTCCAGTATAGATATGTTTCATAATCCAAAACATAATCATTTTGAGAAATATTATTGCAGTCCTAGGCTTTTGRTTGTGTGGGTGTTGTTTGTCTTTTAAGAGGAAGGGAATAGGCCACTCACTCACTTTAGTGACCTAGCAACACTAAGCCTGAAAAAATAGTTAAGATGTTGATAGCCCTTTACTTTGTTGCTGATCAAAACAAACCATCCAGGTGATGGCAAATCTAGTCTTTGAGAGGATACGGAGAAGCCTCTGCTTTGCACTGTTGTCTTCAAATCCTGCTTCCCTCAAGGTTCAAAATACTGTAAAAATTAAACCTTTATATGAAATAGACACTAACATTTCAAAATCAGACACAGARTATGGTAACAGTTGACAGAATTAACTTTTAAAATGAGTGAAGCAAATCTCAGATTTTTAAATGTAAGTTTCTCAGAATTTKTATTAGGATGCAGTGTAACTGGAACTATATATACCCCAATTTTATGGGGGCCAATTTTATAGATATACAACCTACTGCTAGAAATCCCATGCCTACAAACTGCAGCAGATCCAAGTGCTTAGATTTCAAGCTGTGAAGATAATGTCCAGCAGAGATGCAATCTGTACAGGTCCCTAATGAAAGATCAAAAGCAGCCCAATCTCAAATAAAAAAATTGCTTAGTATGTATTGGTCATCAGATGACTWAGTGACTTGCAGTCCTTGGAATGCTCTGCTCAGTTCTGATAACCTGGTCTCTGAAGTGATACAGCAGAAGCACTATGAGTTCGGAGCCCATAGATGGAAGGGACAGTCTAGAAGACTAGAAGGCTTCTGTTTGGAGGGGACAGGAGTGGGGAGACTGCAACTGGGAAGAGAATATGGTGTAGAAATTTGTTGCTTTTACATAGTGGATAGTGGATGTGCTTCTCCATTTTGGATAGTGGAGTAGCAAAGGAAGGAAAACATTCTTGAAAATAGTACATATGTAAATACTAAAAGAAAACATATGTAAATACTAAAAGAAAACAGTGATATTTACAACTAATACATGGATATCTGAAGTCTTGTTTTTGTTCTATTTAATAGTTTGAACAGCCATATATTTAGAAGCTGATAGCACTATGTGCTCAGATTTATATTTTATTTATATTTTGTGAATAACTGAACCAAACTCAGGAAATCAATGGAATATCAGAAGAACTGAAACCCTTTTTTTATACATATAGAATCCATGAGACATGCCTTTGGACTTTATCTCCTAAAGCGTTGATCTTTTCTATGTTTTTCAGGGGAAAAGTCCAGTTTGAAAAAGTTGATATCAGTGAGTTGACCTGGGAACAAAAAGAACGTGTTCTGAGATTACTTTTTGCCAAAATGAATGGCACAAATCAATGGTAATATGAAATTTCTTCAATAGGTGAATGCAAAGCTTTCCCTGATAGAAAAACAAGGCTGATAATGCTAGGTTAGGGACTTCCAAGAAACTCTGAGTCTAGCATTATGGCTTCCTGTGTGACTTAGTGAGAGGTATTTTAATCTTCTTAGTGGATGATATATGCTATTTTGAACATGCACCAGACTATACTGCAAGATCTTTGTGTGCAGCATTAAATAAAAGCAAATGGAAGAAAACTATCAGTGCACAAGAAGATAGAGAAATAGCTTTGATTAGTGCAGTGGGAATAATTTTGTTCAGTTATTAACAAATTGCCATCTATTTTTACCAAATAGTTAATATATGTGATTACCTAGTACTCCTCACATACATTTCCCTTTAATCTGAGCATTATAAAGCAATATGCCCAGTGTTGAAAAAGTACAAATGTTCATAAGCAGGTTACGGCAAGTACACTCATCCTGTGGCTTGTTGCCGTCCGCATAAGAAGCTTATGAGCAGCATTTCAGAGATGCCTAAAATATGTCTCACACTGGAAATTCAAAACTTAAACATCATTAAATACATTATAAGGTATGAATGAATAAATGACCGCATGTATAAGAGGACCTAAATACAAGTCTAAAATGGTGCTTTTTTTCATGTATTTTGGGAGAGCTAATGTTGAACATGTAAGTCACCTCCTTTAATTTAAAGGCATTGATATGAATTCAGAATTTAGAAAAGATACAGTAATAGAAAATTAGCAATTATTTTTTATTTTTAAAAATTATTTAAATCTTTTTAAATAAAGTTTTTGATATTTTCAGTGATTGCCAATATGACAGCTATCTCGTGTATCTTTCACTTAATATTCTGTTAATATTGAAAGAAAAGAAGTTAGTAGTTTTCCACATGTAACTATCATCTGTTTTTTGAGGGGAAGATAGTGTTTTATTTGTTTGTTAATATTGTCTACACATATTCTAACTTATAGTCTTTCTTATTTTATGTCTTACTGTGTCAAACAGAGTTTTATTATATCTGTTAAGGGAATAAATCTGTTGACTGGGTATCAGAGAGGAAATGGGACTGATGAATTAATAGATTGTTCAGTCTCTGTCGGTGACCATGATAACCTTCACAGGTGAAGGGAAGATCATTCAGACTCTCTTAACAACAAACATGAGAAAGTCATTCCCATGTTTGTACAGCTAGAAATAAGCTAATGAGCAGAATCTGTTATGTATATCCAATTTCTGCTTAAGTGCTTCTCGTTCACTTTTATTTATGATTTAGCAGCAAAGAATAGAGTTCCATAATGCACTGAATTCAGGTTCAGATCAGTGTTGATTTTGGATAGGGTACTGTATGTATTAGCTCCAGTGTCCTAGCATTTCTTGCTTTTCTTTTAGAAAACAAGCAACAGAGTTTGGTGTGGGATTAGAAACCTGGTTGACTGTAGATCACCTGTAGACGAGAATCACTTTAATTCGTTCCTTCCTTACAGGAAATACAGCAAAAATTTGGCCACTTCAGCTCCCGATGATACTGGAGAAGAAAACAGAGATGGGTAAGATAACGAATTATACCATTCTAACATAACCTCAGCTCCTGGCTATTTATGAACAGATGCAATTATCTCTCTCTCATCCAAAGATATATACTGGTATGTTTACACACAAGGAGATGTATGTAGGAAGACAGAAAYGAATTTTAGTATTATTTTGAAATTTTTGGTCATTCCATTTTTTTCATAGCAGGTATTAGGCTCATATTAAAAAAAAATTACTGAGTTGCACTGTTAAATAGTCTTGAGAATCTAGACTGCAGTGCCTTCAAGGCAAGATACTATTTTAAATGGGAGTTAAAAGAGTTGGCAGTAAGATTGCATTCTAGAATGGGCTAAAGACATTTATTATGAGATTTTATGGATTTTATGTTTGTGTAATATAGAAAAAATATTTTTTTTTATGGTGAATGTTGAAATCAAGAGGGTAGGAAAGCAGTAAAAGCAGTGAGATGAAGCAGGTACATGATCACTCAGCATCTGCAGCTTGATCTAAAAAGGTATTTTATTAGCTAAAAAAAAAGCACATATAAGATTGTATTTCTAGTGCAGTTATTTAAAATAATCTGTTTAAAAACTGTCTTTCAAAATGCTGATAAGCATAAAAGATGCTTGCATGCATGTGAAAGGATTGCACAAAGTTTTAGAACAGTAGTCTGGAAATATTTTAGGGATACTCCTGCAGTATTTCAGACATCAGGTAAACTTGATAACGACTGGTTTTGCTACAGCAAAAGTTGGTTTTAGAACTTCTAGAGGACAGTTAGTAGGACAATAGAAAAGTCAGAACAGCAATACATATTAGGAGGAAAACGAAGGTGATCTGAAAGCAAACAACTGCACACATTATTCAAGATTATTATTTAGAATTCCTCTCCTATGTGTATGAATAAATGTGAATGTGTTAATGGTGATTTACTGAGAATATTTTACCTTTGCAGCACAGAAAATATTCCTCCCAGCCTAACATTCATTACACAGCAGGCTGAATTGTCAGAGTCATCATCTTCTGCACTAATCCTTCCACACATTCGGATGTTCACACCCAAGACTAAGTAAGGCAGCTATATATGCTTTGAATGAAGAAGACCAACAGCCACCACAATTATGCTCATCGGTAATTTTCATTTGTGAAGTCATCTCGTGAGTGATGCTGCTATTTTAAATTTAGAAGTCTGCTACATAGTTGCTTTGACTGTCATTGAAATTAGCCTGACACAATATGCCTTAAGTATTTGCTTCCTTCTTAAACAAAGATTTTATTCTTTCCCAAGGCAGAACCTAGGATAACCCTATAAACAATTTAWTTGGATTAATGGTTGCAACTCTCTATAATATAATTTGATTAAAATGTCTTTTCACTTTGTAATAAACTCATTTGGATATAGCATGAGAGATTTTTTAATCAAGTGATGTAAACACAGAAACAAAAAATTCCTTGAAATGCTATATGAAATTAGATTGGTTCGGAGGGCCTTGAAACACTGTAAAGGAGGTTGGATAACATGTTAGAGGTGCCATGGACCAACCTCTGTGAAGAGGGTAATAAAGTGAACGCTGTGCCTATATAAGGTTTTGACAAGAAACCATCATTTGCTGCAGGAATGTATTAGCAAGTTTTTAATTCGTAAACAAATTGCAAAGGTGAGAATCTCCCTCTAGTGTACAACAAAGAAAAAAACAAGATACAAACATTACTGGATCCGCATCAGTTGCACTAATATACAACTGTCAGTAAYGAAAGGCATCCTTATGAGAAGGCAGAATACAAAGTGTTCACATTCAG
This sequence comes from Eudromia elegans, assembly GCA_003342815.1. Classification (NCBI taxonomy): domain Eukaryota; kingdom Metazoa; phylum Chordata; class Aves; order Tinamiformes; family Tinamidae; genus Eudromia; species Eudromia elegans. The sequence goes on along the minus strand of PTEX01000004.1, from coordinate 3,342,790 downwards.
CTTTTTTAATTAGAAAGAGTCATGATTAGAATTATTAGGATATTATTATTTTCCATRGGTGCTTGAATGTGCTTCCTGCAGGTCCYTTATTGCTGCATCACCTCCCAGGTGAACCAAAAAAATATAGGCTCTCCAGTTCCGAATGCACATATTTTAAGGAGGGGTCTACTAAGACTCTCTACTAATGGGACCTGCAGTCTCTGGAGGATGATACTGTACAGTTGAGCAAAATTTAACAGAGTCAAACAACCAACACAAGCACTGCAATTATAGTGAGGAAAATTAAACAAGAGAACAGGCCTGGCTGCTTTCTGATTAAAAAATATATAAGTGTGTATATATATATTTTTTTTTCTTCCATCCTTCAATGTCTTGAAATATCACTATGAAAGTGATATTTTCTAAACTTCAACAATAGAAACTTCTATACTTGATATCTTCATTTTATGTAGAAGTCACTTCGGTGAAACACTTTTATGAGACAAGTGAAGCATCCCAGAGATGACACTTAAATTGAGTGCTAATTGTTCTGAGTAACTTGAAATGTAAGATAAGGAGATAARGAAAATAGCCCCAAAATGTAGCCAGTAGTAAGTCACTAAGGCTAAAGATATTGAAGTGGAAACAGAGCAATGTTCAAATTGAGAGAGTCYGGAAAGAAATGTAAACTGAGGTCAATCTCACTGTTAATCTCAAACTTTCAGTTGGATAAGATTGTTTCCTCTGCAAAAGGTTAACAGAGGAAAATTGAATTCAGTTAACTGAAAACTACTGACAGCGACAGAAACCCCAGACTGTTACATGAGTCTGCCCGATTTAACCAGAAACAGAGGCCCTTGAGAAAAATGGAGCTTTCTATTCATTCCCAAGCAATGGTGATAGTCAGGACAAAGCTGGGAAAGTGTCTGCAGCACAGAAGGGAAAGGGCGCCAGGGACAGCATCTGTAAAGCCTGATTTAGTTCCCCATAGTTGGCATAACCACAGCAGGCTTGGTAACTGTGGCATCTTCCTCTTTCCATTGAGAAATAACAGTTTTCAGCTGTGTGTAGAACTGCACTCCCTAGAGAAAAAGAAGAGGCACGGAATCAGATGTTTGGCATTATGATTTTTTCATGTATGCACCAAGCAGTTTCTGCTACATCTCCATAGGATCGAGTTTTTCTTTTTAGGAAAAACTACCATCCTCCCTCCTTTACCAGTCCCGCAAATTCTGGTTCTGTAAGAAAGCTTGCCACTCATTTCTCAATCCCTTCTTAAATCTCCACTAACAAGATTATGAGTGTCTCCTGACAGCCATTTCTAACTTGATTTATTGCAATTTAATCTAATAGACTACTATGAATTCATTACCTGTTTGCCATAGAAATTGGTGTCTCCTCTGAAAGAGGCACGAGAGCCGGTGAAAGAGAACATGGGCAGAGGTACTGGGATTGGAACATTTACACCCACCTAAACCAAAGGAAAGTTACCATGTTAATCACAAGAAAAAAAGAAGTAGCAGGATGGATGCAGAACACACAACCTGCTGCATTTAGTTTCTCTAAATCTGAGAGTATGTCTTGTTGGCTGAATAGTTACTGATTAGTCATCAAAGATGATAAATGGTGAGCTCTAATGACAACAATTCTAACTTTGACATACCTGCCCCACATCTACTAAGTGGGAATATTTCCGAGCTGTGGCTCCATTGGTGGTAAAGATTGCAGTTCCGTTTCCATAGGGATTATTGTTCACCATCTCAATTGCATCATCTAAACTGTCTGCTTCCATAACCACTAAGACAGGCCCAAAGATTTCTTCCTTGTAGCAAGTCATGTTTGGCTGCCAAGACAAAACACAGACAAATCAGCTTGTGTGAGCCCATAACAAAGAGCCAAGCACACACGCCACTCTTGCTCAGAATACACCCAGGATCACCCCACACCCTGCACTGCCACAGACCGTCCCTCAGTCCTCCTTGCCCTTCCACTGTCTCTCATGCCCTGCCAATTACCTCTGCTCTACAAAAACAGGTACCACTTTCCATCCCCAGTTTGCTTTCTGCTTTTCCTGCCTGTCTGCTTTCAGTGATAGGTCTACTCTTTGAACACGGCAGATTAAGACCAGGATTGATTCAGTGTAGTTCACTTAATTTTTTTAGGCAGTGGCTACAATCTGCCATCCTCCCAGTCTTGGCAGTTAACTGTTTGCATCCGTCATATGCTCATTTTTTCTACCCACCTCTTCCCCATTCCCCRGCATCTCGTGCACTCATTCTGCCCTCTGACTGCAGTGTACTTCATTCATTTCCCCAGTCAGATTTCATAACATTCTCAGGCGTTTGAAAGACAGTAATACATGTGCAAAACACAATTTTGACAAGTTGCAAGTTTTATRTAGCTATTATTGAATTTACCTCTGTATAACAAAGAATCACAAAATTTCAATGCAACTTTTAATTTTGAATGGGAATCCCCACCATATTTATGAAACACCAATGGAAACAAAATGACGTTTAATGAGAATGAAGCAAAAAATTCTAACATAGGTTAAAAGCTTGAATTATATAATAACACTAAGTACATAAAATCCTAGGAATATAAAGTACCACAGTGGAATTATCAAGACTGGTCTGCTGCCATAGAGTCACTCTGAAATGAACTGAATTCTTCAATATTGAAAAAATGATATCAGCAAATTGCATAAAAATAATAAAAAAGGAACGTATATACAAACAAAAATTGCTTGAGATGTGGTTGCACATTATGCATTATCCTGCAGTATGCGGACTCAGTAAAGTTGTGAATATATTCACCAGTACAGAGATTTTGTAGTTTATTCTATCTCATTCTTGCAAAGGTTTTGACAAAATACAACTTTAAGTTCATTAAGTTCTTAAGTTGCAAACTGCAGGAGAGTATAATGAAGGAAGGAAGGCTGGATGTTTGACTGTTCCTCATACCCTTCTTTAAGCATCTGTCCTGGCCATTATTACAGACTGGACACTAAGCTTTTATGGTAATGCTAACAGATCATGTTTCTTTTGTTTTATTTTTCCCTAAATTGGCTGCATTACATTAAAATTAAGATTATTAACCTTATTCAGTGGCTATTGCACACCTTGGAGTTTCGTTAATTGCCTCCACAACAACATTATAATCAGCACTTCACTGCAGCTATGTAAGGGAAGCCTGACCCCTATAGACTTTTAGCCTGGTGATTATTGATTGCTTTGGGCAAGCCATGTTTCCACTGACTCTATGATATATGGTGTACATTGGTTATCTTACCTTCACCTTGCCAAGGATCGTCGGCCCAACGAAATTGCCATTTTCATAGCCCTTCACTTTGATATGACGTCCATCCAGAAGAAGGCTGGCACCTTCTTTTACTCCTTGCTCGATGAGATGGCAAACCCGTGCCTTAGCTTGGGGACTGATCAGAGGCCCGAGATCTGCACCAGGTTGGTCTCCTGTGAAAAGGCGGAGTCATAAAGGTAGAAACAAGAAGTTTTTAACACTGACAGCTTCCTCTTCATGAAGAGCAAGGAGGTAACCACATTTCTAGTAGCAATCCTTTKGAGACACAGAACCAAGACCTGAGGCATTAACGAACAGAAGTACTGGCCTGCTCTCAAAACCAGCAGATAATCTCTAASTGTAAATTCAAGAATTGACTAATACCATGCTGAAGATCAAGTTTGTGGCACTTCAAAATTTTGCAAAAGCCCTGCTAAATGAGGGTGGTCAGAAATAGCAAAGGTTCATCTTCACTTTTCTGCACATAAAATAGCTATCAAGAACAAGTTTAGCTTGCAGCCAAAGGAAGTGAGCTATTTTAGCCTTTGATTATTAAAGTGTCAAGAGACACTGCAATATGTCTGATACAAAGACCTAGCAAGCCACAGTTACACACAGGCCAGCTACCTGACAAGAAACTACCAGTTTGTACCTGCATTAACACGTAGATTTTTGGCTCTCTCCACGAGTTCTGGCAGCCATTTCTGTGATTCTCCCACTAAGATTGCTGTAGACAAGGCCATGCAGCGCTGGCCAGCTGCTCCAAAAGCAGCTCCGACCAGCTGGTTCAGGGTGTTCTCTTTATTGGCATCAGGCATCACCACACCGTGGTTCTTGGCTCCCTGAAACACAACACATACCCGACCTCCCGTTATTAACCACCCTCCCCAGGTCTTCTCCAGCTCTGTGACAGTATCTCCATATAGTAGCTATGACTCTGCCACCAACAGGCTGGCGGGAAGGGAAGCCTCATCACTAAACCATCAGTAGTGAAGCCAGCTGCTACTGCGTAGGGGAGAGGCCTGTCTTAACATGCACACGGAAGAGGCAGTCGGTGTGCAGAAGCACGCTCCGGTCAGAGGTATTACCATGTTGGCCTGGACCCTCTTGCCATTCCGGGATCCTCTCTCATAGATGTACTCGCCAGCCTGATTAGATCCCACAAAGCTGATTGCTTTGATATCCGGATGGTCACAGATGAAATTCACAGCTTCAAATAGGAAATAACACATTATGCACAAATGCTTCCCTCTGTCCCCATCCCTATACTGCAAGATCTGTACTTCTTTTGCTCCTCGTATAAACTCTTGCCTCTGTTTCCCACAGTTAAGGTCCTCTACTGCCTGCCCATGTAACTCTCCACTCTGATTCCTCTGCATCTCTGCCCCTCTGCTTCTATACCTGGCTCTCCACTATCACTTCACCCTCTGGGCCCAAGTACCCAAATTCCAGGTGCTTTGAACCATCTATCTGGCAGTGAAAGCCAGGCCCACTTCTGTAAGTGACTAAATAATCTAGACTACCCCCTCTGAATGACAACTAGTCTCTCCCTCTTCAGCCCTGCCTACTGGCATTCACAGGACTCACACTTTCAAATCTGTCTCTCTCCTCTCCACCTCAGCTCTGTAACAGCCAGTAATCTAGCAGAGAAAGCAATCAGAGCAGGTGCCCAAAGTTTCCTAAGTCATATTCCAAGGCTTAAAGTGATCTTTTTCAAACTGCCCAAAGGATGCTGAAGGAAATTTACTGTCAACTTCTGGAGCTACTAGATCACTTTGGAAAATACACCAGTAGGTGCTACAACAATGGTACCCACTGTATATTCTGTGAGCCACACAGGTACTTAACTGTTGTTTAGGGCTCTTTAGAAAACCAAGGTGATTTATCTACTTATTTCAGTTTAATTTAGCTAAATAGGATTTGAGCACTTACATGCACTTACATACTGTGGTATTTCTAACCCTCAACCTCCCAAATTTTGGCCATAGTATCTCCTGGAAGATTTGATGCAAATCGCATTGAACCTCCCTCATCAGGCTCAAGTGCCTTTCCAGACCTATCTCTACTCCAGACTCTCCAACTTCTTTATTATCTTCTCTGAAGACCCATATATCACAATGCCTACATATTCCAACCATCTCCAAAGAAGGGCTACTGTTACCTTCATGCTGTCCATGGATGATATTCAGGGTCCCATTGGGGGCACCTGCATCTTGAAATAGTTTAGCAAGGAACATGAGTGCTCCTGGAACACGCTCAGATGGTTTCATCAAGAAGGTGTTTCCACAAACCATAGCCATGGGGAACATCCAAAGAGGAATCATAGCCGGGAAATTGAACGGTGCAATTCCAGCACACACTCCCAGAGGCAGACGGTAGGTGTGAGTGTCCATGTCTTTAGTGATGGAGGGCATGGTCTCTCCCAGAATGAGGGATGTCACACTGCAGGCATGTTCAACCACCTCTGCAGCAGAAAGGTCAACATGCCACTGGGTGATTTGTTAATATTCAAGACCCAAACTCCCTTCTCACCTCTGTCTTGACCCAAATCTTTCTTCTAGCCTCTTTCCCCRCAACTTAAAGTCATTGTGCTCTGGAAGATCCTTTTGCTCTGCCAAGCATCATGAGTGGTTTGTGAATGTTTCTCTCCTGAGTGTGTTACATGTTTGTGTGATAGGAGCACAGATACAAAGAGCCCCAGTAAAAGAAGTACAGATGTAATATTGCTATACCATTTGGGACTCAATTTCAGATACCTGAGCACAAGTGAGAAGTTCCTATTGCTTTAGAGAAAGTTGTAGTTAATTACCAGATTAGGAAAGTACTAACAACTTGAAAGTAGCTTTTAAACAACAGATCTAATAGAGCTTTTCAAGTTAGAGCTCCAATTGCGCTTCCTTCACAAGGAAGTTGGGAAGGGAGCTACATGTACAGACTCCTAGAGCAGTTGTTGCTCAGGAGACCACGTCCCTTCCTATGGGTTCTGAAGCACTTGCTAACAGGAGGGGCCAGCTGCTTACGGAGGCCTCGGAACACGTCCCCTTCAGCATCTGCCAGGGTCTTCCCTTGCTCGAAGGTGATGATTTTTGAAATTTCTTTCTGAAAATGAAAAAAACACAACGTTCATGACAGTTTGGAAAGTACCTGCCCATGAGGTACAACGGAGGCACAGGATATGCTGCTTAACAGAGCTGAATATTGAAGTGAACAGACTGAGTAGAGCCTGGGAAAGATGACACCAGTTGATATGTTCCTTGTATACAAGAAGCTAATAGGCCACACAGGTGACACTGTAAAAAGAAAACTGTGGGGTTGGCTTTTATTCTACAGCTATTGTGTCACAACAAAGATACCCAAAGACACACAGGAAAGGTAATCTAGGGTAACAAAAGACAGAGCAGCGTACTTCTCCCACTATTTTTTTTTAACTAGCACATTCTCTATCAAGTTCAAAGTTCCTCCTACAGTTTTTTKACAAAGGAATTAACGCAGAAGAATATTCCCCAACAAGATGCCTCTCTGATCCTACTTGCCTTAAAACTGCTTTTCTATACCTTTCAGTTATGGTGCCTCTATCAGCTCCTCAGTCAGGGGGAATTTTGCCCCACTAAGAGCTCAGAAAATGTAGCAGTTTGAATCAACATCCTAGAATCAACTGCCATGCACCCTGAAACAGCCACGAGACTCAGCTGCAGGTATCTCACCAGATTGTCTTTGATAAGTTGTTGGTAACGCAGGAAGATTTGCTGGCGACTCAGAACAGATGTTTCCGACCAGGTCAAAAAAGCCTTTTTGCACGAAGCCACAGCAGCCTCCATCTCACTGGAGGTGGCCTTTGGTACTCGACCAACCACTTCATTTGTTGCCTGGAGGGAAAAAAAAAACCTACATCAAAACTCAACTTTCTCCAACTATTGYTCTAAACCACTCAATTGTTCTTTCACATCACACCCCTGATATCCTTATTCTAAAAGGAGAGCACAAAAAAGACTCCTCTTTTGGTGCAGCTGAAAGACATAGGCTACAACTGGTGTTGTGTGTATTCAGTAGCGATTGCCAAACGCTTTTGTTGGAGTGACTTCTCTGATATAACACATCTTTCAGCCTTACAGTGCATAAGGCAAAGGTTTCTGTGGACTTTGTCYGTTTCCCTCTTCGCTTTCTTGGTTTATCCGCTCTTCCTCCTGTGTTTTTAATGAAGCAAGGGTCCTTTGAAAAAAATAGCACGACTCTGCACTTTGCATTCATGTTATAGTTCACCTAGATCACTAGGCAGAAGTAAGACTATATGATCAATTTTAGCTATACAATATTTTAACTTTTAAACTCTGCCTTTACCAGTTTAACCTCCTTTCAGTGCACTCTTAAAAATTAAATCTGTTTTGACATAAGAAAAACATTGCTAAGAGAGAAGCTACTAAGGACAGGAGCAAACAAAATGAAACAAGAACACAGGATGTTCCTCAGAGAGCACATGAGCTCCATGAACATTGCTCTGATCACATCCACAAAGCATACCAAAACAAGGCTTCACAGAGAAAAGTTTCAGAAACCGTTGTCCAAATGCTTCCTGCAAGGGTCATACCCTTGAACATGATCTCATTTCCATTTGTGTTTGGTTGAGGACTGATATTAGTGCAAATGCTTTCCCATTTCACTTACTGGGTTGTGGATATCGATCCATTCAGTCGTTTTGGACTCAACAAACTTCCCATCGATGAACAGTTTGGTTGTTGGCTGTGGAAGACAAAGCACTGGACAGTGAGTGATCTTTGTCTCAAGGTAAATACAAACGTGCTTTATTAGGGGCAGGACTTCCCCGCTCACTGCTACTGCCCATTGCAGGGCCTAGTTCCCAAACTTCACAGCTATGCCCAGGCTGAAATTTTCCACGCTGTCCTTCCCTCACACCAACTTTTGAAGAAATTGGCCCCAGTTCTTTCTAAAAACAGTCCAGAAAAAAAGATATATTGTTTTGTTTATATATAGAAATATTTCAATCTACTTAATCAGCTAGAGTTTTCCAAGTGAGAACACTGAAAGAACAACATTCGTAAATATTCAGGGAACAACGGTGAGTGATTCCAGTGCAGCCAGTGCAGACTGCGGTACAGGCTCCTTCCCACCAAAGTAAGCCCAGCTCCCGGGCACACAGGCACAATGCTGGACGCTCCTCTGTCCTAAGGGCAAGGCACCTTCCCCTGCGCGTTCACAGTGGCTGTCCCGGCGGGCAGCACCGGGGACAGAAAGCAAAGTGTAAAGGGTAGAGAAAAGCRAAGTTTGGAATAAGAGCTAAATGCAGGGCAGGGGGAAAGGCAGGGAGAGAGGCTGTGATTAGCACTGGACACGCAACAGGACTACAGCAAGCAGGAAACCAGAACAGGACTGCGTAAATGAAGGGACTGGAGGTGAACAGTACAGAGATGATACAGAGAGATAAGCAGAGAAACAGGAGAAAGCGGGAACCTGTTCATCATGGAGAGAACAGCGGGGAAGGTTAAAGAACTGCAAGGAAAYGTTCCAAAACACAGGAATGGGATGAACTGATAAGATAAGGGGAAGCAGACCTGTGGTATGAACAACACAAATGGGACATATCTGATAARAAAAAAAAAAAAGCTAGAATAAAAAAAAAAACAGGGAGCTGTGTGAAGGAAAGAAATTAGGCCATGAAATTATGATGAGGATTATTATTATCATTAGGGTTGGGATGCAATCTGAGATGTAATGAAGAGACAGAGATGAGAGGAAGAATTGGCAAAAGAAATGGGGTTGGCTAGACAAGTATGAGTGAAAATCGGATGAGGGTTGGAAAAAGCAATGAAAAGAGTGAAAAGCAATGAGAGTTGGGATAAACTGAGACACCAGGACTAAAATGAGACATGTGGAGTAAGGATGGTGATGGATAAACAAGACCTATTTGATTCAGGAGGTAACATAGGAAGGGTCCAAAACTAAACATTGCAGCTGATATTACACCCAGGGAAGAGAGGCAGTGCCTGTGAAAATACATTCTCCTCTGGGCCCCGAAACTAAGAGCGAGAACCCGTCTGGTTCCCGTGCTGTCAGAAAAGGTCTCTGGCTCTGCTCTAAGTTAGGAAAGATGAAACCCAGGGTGCTATCGGTTACTTGTGAGCCCAGGCGGTTCAGAGCTGCCCATGGGGCCGGTTCAGAGCTGCCCGCGGGGCACGCTCAGGCTCCTCAGCCGTGCCGCCCGTGTGCGCTGCAGCGCAACACAGCCAAGTGTGTCCAGATGGCTTTTAAAAAGATATCTAGAATGTCTAAGACACCACGTGCAAAAGAAAACTACACCGCACAATTTAGGAAAAGCTGGAATTGAGATTGAATGCACTTATTCTGTTAGATCTCTCCTTCCCTCCCTCCCTTCTTTCTTCTTGAGGGATCAAGCTTGCTCTGGAAGCAGGGGCTGTAGAACAGCAGTGTCTGGGCAATCAGCACTTGGCAAGTGCACAGTCATGGGCAGCAAAGGGAAAGGCACCTAAAACAGCCAACGCGGTTAAATATTTAACACAAATACTTAAATACTGCCCTAAGCAAACGAGGATCCGTCTCTGCACCTCCGCCCCGGCGTCGAGCAACGCGGGGCTTCACGGGCGCTCCTGCCTCGCGCCCGGAGGGCAGTAAACCCGGGACAGCAGCCAGGGCACCTGCGCTCCAGAGGCGACCCTGAACGCGCGGCCTCGGGCCGGCCCCGGCGCCGCCCCCTCGCCCGCGGCGCGGACTCACCACGGAGGAGGAGGAGGAGGCGGCCGAGGCGATCCAGGGGGCGCCGGCTCTCCGCGGCAGCTGCACGGGAGGGAAGCGCACGGAGCCCGGTTGCGGCGGCGCTCCCGGCGCGGGACATACCCCACCCCCGGCCTGCCCCGATCCGGCCCTGCCACCGCCCGCCCG
>PTEX01000004.1:3259356-3324125 GCA_003342815.1 Eudromia elegans | reverse complement strand
TTTTTTTTTTTTTTCTTTACATGATCTTTCTTGGAAAAATACTGAGTTTATATAACTTTTTTTCTCCAAGTTAGATTCATAGTAGTTCATGGTGTTTTTTACATTTTAGAGAAATGAAAAGAAACTTGCATTGTCCTTTAGGGTATTTATTTGGCCTAGTCTCTGTAATGTCAAAATTGTAATGAATTCCATGTGAAATGAGAAACCTTGGCCTTCTTCCTTCTCTTTATCCCCTCCTCCCACGCTGTAGATCTGCTTTCWCATTTTAATGCACAGTGGAATGGTAAAAGATCCTCTGCATCTGCAGAGGAAGGAGAAAATCACCTTTCCATATACTACTCACTGGGCGACTTGTTTATCGCCAGGATTCTTCCTGGGTACCTCCTGTTGGAAGAGTGAGACATCAGGATGTGCCAGCTGGAAATTGGCATTCATACRTGATCTGTGAATTGGCTAATTTTGACATGTAGGTGGTTAAGAAATKATTACAGTCAGAGGAGTCGTGACCTCAGCTTTTCATCATCTTCCTTGGCTTGTGCCCCAGTTTGGAAGCGAAGAAGGTATAGGAAGTTTTAATTGTACCTGTGTGATTTATCTTCAGTCAGCTCTTTAATTTCTTCTGGCTGTCTGAGGTTTCCGACACGCTGTAAATTTCTCCAACTTTTTCATTATCTGCAATTTCTTTATGACTCATGAATCGGAGTGGAGAGAGAGTGTGGATTTACAGCAGAGATAAACATGTCCATAAAGTCTGTATCTGTGTCAGTAATTGTACTGCTGTCAGTGACTGTCCTGTTTTACAGGCCTCTCTTGGGAGAAGAACACGTTTTGCTACCAGTGGCAGAGAAGTGTTCGCTCTGATTTGCATTAACTTGCCAGGAGATTAGGTTGCAATGGTGAGGATGGAAATTGAGTCTGGACCTTGGCTGCTGTTGTTTTTCTTTAAATATGAGTGTCTGTGTGCAAAGGAAAAAAAAAAAAAAAAAAAGCAGAGCCAAATTGGGGCAAATACAGTCTACTGATGATGTCCAATATGCTGTTACTCATAGGAGGAAACTACCTGCATTCTCACCATAAAACAAAAGCAGTATCTAGCTAACTGTCATCATTGTAAAAATCTGGGGAAAAATACTGCATGGATCCTTATGGTGAAGTGGAACAAATCTTCAAGAAATGTCTGCATCATAGCCTTCTTCCCCTCTGTTGTTTAGAGAGAAAAGTGCTACTGGAGATTTTTGAGGGGGAGTATTATTACAGGATCCCAGTCTTCAGCCATTGTTGCRTCTGCTTGCTGCAAAAGGAGGTTTATGTTGAAGTTTGAGAAGGGGAATGTCTCTGAAGGACGGACTTCCTTTAGAAGGAAGGAAAGGAAGGAAAAACTTTATCCATTTTGCTGCTTTGTTATTTTCGGATGCCTGTTGTCACTGACATATGTAGAATTTCTCTATTAGATACTAGTTTGGTTTGTATTTCTATGTCTAGGGCTTTTTCTGTTTATAATAAAMCAGTAGTTGTTCCCTTGTTACTCAAAGTGATTGTGGAAATACTCGATGATTGTGAAGAGATCTGCTCTATGTCCGACACAGAGTGTGAACCCCAGTTCATTGAAACTCATGGAATTTTTCCCAAATCTGCTTGAACATCTTTTAGAGAGGTAACTAAAACTGTAAACTTTACAATTGGTTAGAAACATTTTAAGTGTTTTATACTCCTTACATAGGAGTGTTAGAAGTGTCATTGTAAGATTATTAATTATGAAACCTAATGTTGGAAATAAAGGGAGGAGTTTCAAATATTAAATCATATGCATCTAATTCTACAGACTGAATATTTGAATTTATGTGTTCAGGCCATGTGCTAAGAGGCCTAGTAGCTGGCAGATTTCTCATACTGCTGTTCTCCCAGCCTGTACCTCTGATTTTGCCACTTTTTTTTTAAAGTAACTTGTGAAAGCTACTAAAGGCTGGTCCAGATACTTCCTGTAGTTAAGAAAAAGGACCGTTTTCAATGTTACTGGGGAGAAAGAGATCTGATTAGTCTGGAGAACAGCTGACCAAAAAGTTCTGAAGACTGAAATCATTTGTTTGACCTGTCACCATTGATATTTGCAGGATTTTTTTATATGCTTCCAGGGCAGAAATCTGTGTTTTCTGAGAACTTCTAGACTATCAATGTTAGCCGGTCAAGCAGTGGAACAGGTTGCCCAGGGTGCTTGTGCAGTTTCCATTCTGGGTAGTTGTCAAGGCCTGACTGGATAAAGTTCTGAGCAACCTGGTCTAAGCCCACTGTTGACCCTGCTTTGAGTAGGAGACGGCTTGAGCCTTCCCAGCCTGAAGTATTCTGTGATTCTATTATTAAAAACTCCCTGAATTTTGGGGATGCAAGCTTTGAATTAACCTACCTCTCAGGGCCACATCACCAGATAACTGGCTTAGCCCATGAGCTTTGAACACATCTCACATGTAACTCTGCTGTGCATCTGTGCAAGAAACCTAAGGATTCTCATATTGCTCAGGCTTCTTGGGGCAGCCTTCCCCCTCTTGAGAAGTCGAAGGAGGAAGCCCCAACACTTCCATCCAAAGAGATATCATGAGTTTCCACAACTTAAATCTGTTCTTTGTATATGGGGAATACGCAGTGTCATTCTGTAAGCAGAGGATGGGAATGATGCTGAATACACACCAAGGTTCTTGTGGGGCTCTGCTCATGTGAAACAACCATCACCTGTGCRGAGAAACAGGGAGTCACTAGGACCTATTTGAATGGCTACTGGCCACAAAAGTCAGGGAATGGGCCGTTGCATTAAAGCATTTTTTACCTGCCCCATGCTTGGCTCAGAAAGAAACATGGCTACAAACAAAATGTACTTACATTATACTGTCAGAAGCCTATTTTTTCCTACTCGTGTTCTGACAGGATAACTTGTAGGCTACTGTCAGTGGAGGAATTGAGGATGGGGGGAAAGTTTGATCAAGCATAAGGTTATGTACATTTTTCCATTATACCTTAGGAAGCACAAAAATGCCAAACAAATCTCAGGATATTCTCTGGCAGAGAATTCAGAATCTTTATAACTATATTCTGTGCCTATTTTTTTAAAATACTTTCACCTTCCCTCCCTTTATCAAATCAAAACTTTTTCTACTTTTGTATTAAGGACATTTAATGCAAATATATACAAATGTCCTAAGGACATTAGGACATTTTTTTTTTCTGTACTTACAGAGAATAGATTGTATCACCCACGTCAGAAATGGTTTCTGCAAATTTTGGTTCCTGGCGGGAGTGATTCCGACATAGTATGAATAGCTGGACTTATTTGCAGGAGAGGAGCTGATCCTAGCAAAAAGGGCACCAGGATGGGAATTTGGAGGTCTTTGTTTACTTGATTTAGGCATGATTTAGGATATCATGTATGTCTTTGTTAGTTAATGAAGTTACTGAATGAGAATGGATGAAAATATAGTAGTAAAACAGATGCTCATATCCAGTGCTTTTCAGCATGAGACCCCAAACAAAGCTACTAATAAAGGCAAGCCTATTCTCAACCATTTATAGAGATCATATATACAAATATTACATGGCTGTTGTGTGACACTTTCGCTTTGTGATTTGGGAGACTACCAAGACTGCTGCTGGCTGGTGGAGTTGCTCAGTTCATTAGGACCCTGATCCATTAGGTCTCACTGTTCAGTTCTGCCAGCGTTGGTGCTTTGAGGTGGGAAGTGCTGTGCACCCCCTGAAGGGACTGAACAGCTCCTGCCAGGGTGTTGCTATTTACCCTTTCATCTTTCTCTGCTTTGCTTCGGGTGATAATGCATGCAAGGCAATGTGAACAAACTACTAGCACTTAATCTCTTTTATTGAGTGGTTTCAGTTGTTCTGAATGTGGAGTCCTCTGCAAATTCAGTAAAGGACTTGCTATCTTACCCCTGCATCACCAGTAAAACGGCAGCTCTGAAGATCCTGCCCATGTAATGTAACCAGACCAAGTCTCTGATAGTATCTGTCTCTTATTGCCTCATTAACTCATGAGCATTAGAACAAGATAAAAATGCCCTAAAGCCTCTTATCTGATGATTCGGGTAACCTTCTGAGTGCCATTAGTTTAAGTTTGCAATCAAATGCTCCCCTTGAGTGTAAGGAGCACTGATTAAACGTGAAGTGTCCCCCGAGGCCTCTACAGCTGTCATGGGGGTGGTGGCTGCCCCACAAGGAAGGGGAAGGGGGGGCCAGGGGTCCCTGTGGGGCAGCCCCTCGGTGGCCCTGCACGTGGCTGCCCCAGCTGTTCTGCTTTGCCTAATGAATTGTTTTACAAGCAGAGGCCGCGTGTTGTCATCACAAGCTGCCTCCCCCAGGGACCACCGCCAGCCCCGTAATGACTAATGTTAGTGATAGTAATTGAAGTGCGATGGCTCTCGGGGGACCGGCACACGCGCAGAGCTGTCAGGCACTTGTGGCTGGTACGGGGCCATGAATACCTCAGGAAATGCTTTTTAATTGCTTGACTTTCGTAACTAGTCCCCATATATCTCCTGCAGGAATATACATTTTATGAGGGGAGGGAGTAGAAACTGGAGACTCTACTATAACCCATGGTTTATGCATTTAGTTTACGGCCCTGGTGTGTTTTTAATGAGGATGGCTGCACGTTCTTGCTCCCCTCTAGTCTCCATGTGAGTCCGCTGGTTGCCTCTGCACAGGCACAGACATCTGATTTTACCTGAAAATACCTTTTATGTCTAATCCCTCCCTTCTGTGACAGCGATCTTTGATGCTTGGATATTTTACCTGATTAAAATAGAATATGATAACTTTATCTCAAAACATCAAAGGGTCGCTGATGTTAGCTTCGAATTAATGATTACTGTTTGCATTTTATTAAGCATTGAAAACTGAACGTAAGGTAGGAATAAAATTTTGTAAAAATTCAGTATACCTTTATATCCCAACAAAACTGAATTCTGAAAATTTTGATTTGCTTTTATTTCCATTTTATTTTCATTTATGATTTTTTTAGACTGATTTTATTTTTGTCTGTCTCTTATATTCATTTCTATACAGGTTAATTTTGCATTAAARCAATCTAACAGCTATAAAAATTTTGACTTAAGAATTAGTTGGACCTGATGAGATTCTGCTAATTCTGTACTAAGCACTCTTGTGGCTTGCTCTCCTGCATACAAGGCTGGTATTTCCTAAGGTTTATAGAGTGAAAATAATGGGTTTGCTCTGTTTTAATGATGGCTTTTGCAGAGGAAGAATGTAGTTCAAGTTGCTATTACTTGAGGAAGCTGTGAAGTGAAAATTAATTTATTCAGAAAGATGAATGATCAGGAAAGAGCTTGGAAAAGAGATGGGAAAAGGGATATCTTGCCAGTGGTTTTTTTTTCATATCCGTTTTAGAAAGGAAATAGGAAACAGAAAACACTTTCTGTTTTATTTTTTGAGCGTGCTGCAGATTATTTGCCAGATACCTACTGCTTGTGTAATATTGAGAGGTCCTTGTCAAGTCCTTTTTGCTCTGAAGTTGAAGTTAGGTTAGAGACTGCATAGACTGATAAAAAAGAGTCATTTTTAAAAACTGAGGTGGCAAATCAAAAGTAGTTGTGCTCACTTTTCTTTCCTCAAGATAGGTTGATTGGAAGACGATGGAGCAGAAGTACAAGAGGAACTAGATGGAAGACTTTGCAAATAAGAATGCATTTATGATCGAAACTGCTGGCGCGGCTCTTGTGCCTTCTCATCCCAAAATATTTGTATCTCTATTCTCTCTGTCTTGGAATGAGTATTTAAAGCATTTAAATAAATGATCTTTCAGAGGGTTGCATGCAGGAATCTGTGCTAAGCTGGAGCCACATAGATGATGTAACAGCAGATGTTTCTCCTACAAAATAATCTTTGTAGGGAGTCGCATCTTTTCCCTGTAGAGTTATTGAGAAACAGGTTTGCCTGTGATTCAAATAGAAGAGGAATGAGAGCTGGGTCTAGGAATGGAACTGAATTAATTTAGGGGGACTGTCAAGGTTGTAGTGCAAATGGGGCATTTAATTTTCTCTCGTTTTTGTCTGCCTTGGCTTCTGTGTGAGGGATTCTCAGTTTTTAAACATGAAGAATATTGGACTTTTAGTGGATTAGAAAGGGTTAGACAAAAATGTGGGAGAAGGCAATGAAGTTTTTAATATTTATTCTACATTGTATCATTTTTGATCAGTTGTCGGCTTTGGAAGGCCCAGTCCAACTCCAATGCCAATGTGAAGAACCTTGATGAACTTGGGGCAGGTTAGGCTAGGTCTTGCTGATCAATTCCTAGCAGTTAGCTGAGTGCTGGAAATAGCATTTTGTTGCTCTTGCTCCCTGTTGCTCTGTAAGCRTAGGGCTCTGCAGGGTAGGTCTGTCCTCGTAGGTGGCTCAGCTGGAAGAGCAATCTGCTGGAAAGGCTGGAATAAAAAGCAAGCGTATCTGCTGGGCTCTGTTGGAGCGTTCAGAAAGGGTGCTTTAGGAAAAGGCACCTCAGAGAAACGCAGCCTGAGCCACAGGAAACMAGTACAGTTTAGAAAGTCAAACGAAAAACATTTTCTTCATTTAGTCTGGCCAGGAGGCTTTTCTGAATTAACTGCTGATCTGAACTACCCTGTTAAAAAACCTTCCTTTAGGCAAGAAAATAATCACGAATTGCCAAATTCAAAAATGAATTGCTAGTAATGAGGAACTCATTACACAGCTCTTTGAATAGTTCTATCTGTTGCCGCCTTCACTAATAAAATTCCAGCTCTCAGTTTTAAGGTGATTTTTGTCTGGGTGCTGAGGCCTTCCGAGTTGCCTCCTATGCAGGAAGGGTTTGCTGCGACTCTGAGCTCTAGCTGGAGATCAAAAAAAGGAAACTTAAAGCCATTGCCAGCCAAGGAAACGTTCTACCTCTTTTCATCATAGTCACTGCGAGTTGGTTCTTCACCTCCCTCCTTCCAGTAAAGTGCTGGGTCTGGGAAATTTATTTTAGTAATAAAGCATTGCTTTTTACTTCCCTGTGGAAGCATGTTTTGAAGGCTGTTTGTGAATTCTTTAGAATGCCCCTGAGATGGCTGCTCCCCAAGTGCTCTGCAGGCTCCTGTCGCAGTAAGCCTGACAAATWAACGTGCCAAGTTAGGCTCCTAACTTGCAGTGGTTAACCCAGGCTCCCAGGATGCGCAAGCAAGGCCTGTGGTTGGCATGCTRCGGTTCGGTTGTCTGCCCCCAAGTGTTGCATGGTGAGGATTTTCTGGTTTTGAGGAAAAGGGTTGGGCTTATTCTTATGGAAACTGTTGGCCACAATGAGGGGAAAATGAAGTTGCATTTCCTGTTCTTCATGGTTCTTAAGTCTTGGCAGTAAAGCTAGAGAGTATAATTCAGTTATCTTCCTGTGGTTTATTTTATGACTTTTTAATGCAATTAGGGAGATGGAATAAGAAACTGCATGATGTTTTAAGTTGATAATTTAATCTCTGGGAGCTATTTTTACTGRTAAGTTTATTGTAGCTCAGCTGCAAGAGAATCACAGAATGGTTGAGGTTGGAAGGGGCCTCTGGAGATCATCCGGTCCAACCCCTCTGCTCCAGCAGGGACACCCAGAGCACGTGGCACAGGGTGGCAGCCAGGTGGGTACTGAAGAGATAACTGAAAGTCCTCATAACATAGGTTTTTGCCTGTGTGCTGTCCTGAGCACTGTTTTAGTGAAAGCTAGTGAAGCGTACTGGGAGGAAATTCTGCAGAATACRTTTGCTTTTCTGGTAGAAATTACTTCACATGGAAGCACAACACCAATGCGAAGTGCTTTCTGTGCTACAAGGCATATATCCACATTTTATTTAATCTGTCCAGAGTGCCAGTTACTTTTGTGCCAGTATACAGTCATGTAAAATCTGCCTTGCAGGTATTTGGCATATTACAAGCACATGTTTTATTTCAGGCTGCCTTTAAGGATGTGTGTGGAGTCTCTGAGAACCTGTTATATTTTAAAGCTTTCTAAATCTGATGGTGGTTTAACAAAAGGTAGCTCGCACTGTGTTAGARTAAGAATTTGAGTGCTGCTTTCTCACTTAGGTTTTACTCGGTGCCTTGCTGAACGAGGCAAAGTCGGCTTTGGCCGTCGGTCGGATGGGAACGCGCGGCGGAGCCGGGCGCTGCGATGAGCCGCGTGGGGCTCCGCTCCCGGCGGGTCCCTGAACCGTTCCCCCTGGTAGCTGTAGAGGGCTCTCTGCCGTTGGAAATGGTGCGTTGGGGATGAGCCGTGTGACAAAGGTCTTAATAACCTGTTGGCGTTAAAGAACTCGTAACGCTTCTTTTATCCATGCCGACCTCGTTGTGGGCAGCAGAATGCAGCGTGTGCAGTTACGGTCTGATTTCCTCCAGAGCATCAGTTAGAGTCATGACAAGTACAGCGTTACGGTCACCGGCTGTGAGAGCAGGAAATACGGAGAACAATTATCCCGTCCTTTATTGTAACCATCCAGTTTGCTACTGTAGTGTTCTTAGAAGTGTATGGACGTTGTCGTGGGAGTATTAGAAATCAGTGTCTAAGATGGATGACTGGATGAGATGGAACAAAAATACAGACGGTAACTTACAGCAGTGGCAGGCATTCATCTTCAAGGTGTATCAAGTGGAATATAGAAGGGAAATAATACCTATGTAATAGTCTGCCTTTATTGAAAAACCTTCCTTCAGGTTTTAGACAGGAAGATGAATGCAAATTCTGCATTCAGCTTGATGGATCACAGTGGTTTAGACTTGGTATTCTGTGTTAAATTCAGTCGTGTTAAAAYAGACTTTTCTAATGATTAGTTTGAAAATGAGTTGAGCAATGTTTATTCTGCTGTGCTCTGTAGTACTGCGTGCTGTTCTCTTAGTTTTGTGCGTTTAGTTTTCCACGTTCACAGGTCTGTCCTGCGACACAGAATTACCGAGCAGATGCGGCTGGTTTGGGAAGCCACGCGCCTGCGTTTGGGGGTTTGGACACGTACATAGGAATGGAAGGCAGTAGGCCAGAGAAGCCTCTTGCGTTCGTGCTAACAACAAYGACTGATTTCAGTGTTAACACTGATGTCTAAACACAACGAAGAAAGAAACGTTTGCTGACATGAAYGGCAACAGTTTGTATCTCTCTTGGAGCAACTGGCCTCAATATGAGGAAAACAATGCCATGATGCTTTCACTTGACTGTGTTTCTGTGGCTTTCTTCACATCTCGGGAGACTAGAAAGAGCTGCCAAGGAGCTCTAGCCTATATTCTGCAACGCGCTTGTGCAGTAGGCAGGTCTGTTTAGGGTGGTGCTGCCATTTTCTGTATGATCAGGAATTTAGGTATTGAGAAAGTGAAAATTAGGCTGAATTTGACATTATCACAATAAGAACATGCTTAAATGACCCATTTAATCTGCTTAGCAGTGAGGTTTTTTATTAWTGTTATTCTAAATGGAAATATTTTGAATTTACTGCTGAGGGGAGAAAAGACAAAGTATGAGTGGATTTAGGAAAGGAGAAGGGTTTTTTTCTTTCCAAGCAGTGAGAGCTAAAAGAGTTGGCCACTGAGTCACATCTCTGACTACATGTTTGGGCCTGTTGTAAACCCAGTGTCTGCGAGTTGTGCTAATCCTCCTTATACAGCAAAAGGAAGGCGTTTAGAAAGCTTTCCTTTAAATTCTGCTCTTCCCCCTCTGTCAGGGAGGCACTTTACATAATGTGAAGATTCACCAGGTTACCCTTGTCTGCAGAAAGCACAAACTAACAACAATTAAGCTATTGATTAATTTCTCAGGCAGCACAAGATTTGGGAAGGCTCCTTTGCTCAGGATTCGTTTCCTCATCCCAGCACCCACTTCAAACTCTGACATGCAAGTTGCAATCGCAGACACTCATTTCTCAGCACTCGGGAATATTTATTGCTTGTACTACATCTTTTTTCTTTCTTTTCTTTCTTTCTTTTTTTTTTTTTTGGGTCTGACCACTGTCATGGTGAGAGAGAATTGATTCTTTTTGTTTCAGGCTCTGRGTTGTAACAGTTCTGCTGAAACAGTGATTTTTATATAGGTTTTAATATACTAGTGAAATTTGTGTGGCAATTTGTTGAGCAAATTTAAATCTTATACAACAATTTAGATTGCACTTGTAATTCAAAGGGTAAGCATCAGAATATCCAGTATAAACTACTCAGGAATTTGCAATATTATTTGAAAAATATTTTTGTGATTGAACTGAAGTAATTTCTGTATGTAATACAATATTGTGGGGTAATATCTGCATTCTCCATTACTTATGCTCCGAGTTGTTAGTTTTGAATAGTTTCTTAGTCAGCTAATAATTAAATTGGAGTAATGAAGTCACTGAACAAAATGTCTGATAACAGTGACTAAGAATTAGTATTACAGAAATGCTCAAGTTGTTTAAACGTGCTTCTCTCTATATTCCTGCTAGTGTTATAGATTGTTCATCCCTGTCAGTTTTGAAATCTAAATTGTTTGGAAAAAAATGATTTTAAAACACAGCAACAGCCAGATGTGTGTCTACCTAAGGATATCCTGTGTATTTGCAGGATTTTAAAATACCTGTTTTTACTTCCCAATTGAGCAGTTGCAAAATGCCTAGAGGGAAGCAGTGGAGGCTCCTAGGTATAAATTTTTGGGAGGCAGGGAAGAAAACGAAATAAGCATAAAACAGACTTGAACTATGGAAAATATTTGAATGGCGGTAGATAGAATTGCTGCAGAGTAGAAAGGACTGGAAAGGAAGTATTTTTCATTACTCTTGGCCTTGAACCTTTGGAGACCTGCATAAAAAGCTTTGCATTATCTGAAACTGTTTCTTAAYTGCTGTGAAACTATTCATGTATGTTAAGAGCATGAGCAAGTCTTTTTGGTTCAAGGTCTGCTTTTCCTTGCTATTTCCACTTCTCTCCTCTAAAGAATAGAAATTACTATTTTTATTTTATTTGTTGTTTCCACTTTCTGTTTATCARGCATCATCAAGCTCCTGTGCCTTGGTTTGAAAGTGTGATGGTGTTTGTTGCCTTTTTAGAACAAKTTCAATGGAAATTATTATTTCCATATAGTTTCTGACAAAACTAATATAAGATTTCTGTTAAACTTAAGTTTTCCAAAAGGTGGAAGTTATATATAAATGTGCATATTGGTGAAAACTGGCGGTTGCTTTAGCATGATTCTGGCTGATCTATTGGAACCCTTTAAAAATACTTTTATTTTTTCATTCTTCTGATGCATTTCTGTGGTGTTTCTTAATCRCGTAACCTGCTCCATTTAAGGGCTGTTTTTCTGCCAATCCACCTCCCAAACCATTGGGATTATAATTTTATATTTGTCATAGGTAGGAACGGCTGCTCTGTAAAGAGCTGCCTTGCGGAYGCTGATGTGCGGCTCTGGCTCCGAATCGATTGATCCCGCCAGGTCACTGCGGTGCATTTCCCAGGCTGAAGTTGCCACGTCCCTGGTCTCAGGGTTGTCTYCTGCTCCTGCTAGAATTCCGTGTGCCAAATCTGCAGCACCCCTGTCTTTCATGAATGGAATTCGAAAAGACACTTACATTTCCATAAATAAATTAGGAATTCAGTGGCTTCTTCCGGCTAATCAGGGCAGGCTGATAAACCTTGCTAGCTGTTTAATAAATGAATTGTGACTGATTACCTATTAATATGGACGCCTCAGGAATTCACCCTGGGGGAAGCAGAGCAGTGAAATAGAGAGGGGCATGGCCCCCTGGGAAATCAGGGCTTCATGTTTGCAGCTTAAATATCTCTGTGAAGTATCAATAAGGAGGTAATTGAATTTTGAACACAAACATGAGCGCCGGATGGATGAAGGAGAGGGGGGCTCTGATCATCTCTTCATGCCCCTTCATACTCCCCTCCCCTTCCCCTTAGAGACCACTCTAGTGAAGATAGATGCTAAATCCATTAAATAAAGATTAGACTCTGTCGTGGTAGAAAATGGCAGCTTAGCTAGATCCCTGGGCAAATTGGGACCTTTAGCAATACAGAAAATTAAAATATACATTTTTAACAAGTGAGCTGTCGACACAGTAATAATGACTATGTGGCTYGTGCCACTTGCTCCCCTTGCAGGTCTGCTTTTGTTTGGTTATATCCCTTCCTTTTGTTTTCAAATCGGCTTATTTGGCCTCTTGGAAAGCAGGGAAGACTTAGGAGAAGGGGGATGCTTTCCCCCCACTTCAGTCTCTTCCTTACCTTGCTTTCTGGCTTAGGCTCTTTTCCTTGGCTCTTATGCTTGTGATAGGGCAAAAGACCATTACTGTAGTATGGAGAAAGGAATTATTACCTTTTGGTTTCAACATGCTCAGTCACATGTCCTAAAATGTAGTGGGGAATGGTCTAAAGGAAGGAYAGAGATGATTGCCGGGGGCTGAAATGTAAATGTGGTTGGGCTTTCTTAAATATGGGCCGTATTCTCTAATCAAATGGCTTTTCTTACTTATTCCAGATCATGCTTACTGAGTTTTATTAACATAAGAAAATTTGAGGTGTGCATTGTAAAATATCAAAAGTTTTCCTTGCAATGCAAGGAATTGTAACAGCATAGCTGGATTGGCCTTTAAKGGGTGACAGTCTTGCTTTATAATACTGTGCTAGCCTCAGAACACAGTCATGCCTTTTTCACAACTTCACATGCCTTGTTCTCTCTTGCAGAAAGTCGGGAGCTCCTCCTAGGTTCTGCAGGCAGAACCTCATCTGGCTGTCACAAGCAGGAGGAATGTGTTGCGGTAGGGACACGGGGCCTCCTTTCCTCTGTAAGGCAATCGTCTTGCAGGACAAAATGAAGAATAGTTTCTGTTTAACAGTTCTTATCACGAAATGAGCCTACACAGGTGTGTTTTGTCTAGAAATCTTTCTTTGAACTCTAGGCTGTTTTGAGGAAGTCCTTGTTCTACTCTGCACTTTGCTGAATTGTGGTGGACTGTTGCAGTAAAAACATGAGGCCTTCTGTGTGTTCATCCAGGACATCTTGTTGTTAACACCTCTTTTCTCTGTCCAGCCTYCTCCCAAATTCTGCCAGTCGTGCTTAGAAAAGCTTTAGTGTGGTATCCTCAGCTTCACTGCTAAGACCTGAACCCAGCTTAGTTGTCCTTGATTGAGGAAAAATAAAACTTGATGTTCAGGTGAAGAAAAATACTAATGTGCACATGGATGCGTACCGAAGGCTGGACTGTGAAAGACTGACTGGAGTGTACCAGGAATGCCTTAGCTCCCACTAACTCTGAGCTGCTGAAAACTTGGGAAAAAAACAAAACAGAACACTATTCTCTGTTTCCCAAACTGCTTTCTGCTTCTCAGTCCCAGCAGTGAATTCATTTCTGTTTTGTCAGAAGATTCTTGGGTCAAGGGATATTGGTAGTCCTTCATCCAACCAGGTTTCTGTCAAAGCAGAGCTTTTCAGCCTCAAAGATTCCTTCATGATGTTGGCGCCAGTGGGAAAATGAACAAACCCCACCGTGTAGCTAAGCTGCAGTAACTGGCTGTTTATGTGCTGTAGCTGGACTCAGTTTAGAAAGAAGCCAGATCTCARGGGTTTCTTGGTATGGGTAGATTACAATGTTGTGTTGGTCAAAGGTGGGTTTCTGKTTTTGGCACTTGTACCCTCACATGCACCATTCTTGATACTTTGGTCAGGGAAGCCCCTCCTTTTCCTATCAGAAATTCAATGGCAGTCTCCAGTATAGCTCATCCCAAAAGCACAGAATACAAGAGCTTTGGAGAAGACYTTGAATCCGGTCACATTTTAATCAGTATAAAAGCATGGATCTGTGCATGTTGTTCCCTGCCTTTTTTTCCCCTTACCTTTCTGCAATATTTAGTAGAATATAACAGAGCATCTTTTAAGAATTTCGTAGTTCTTCTTTTAAATTTCTCCTCCTGCTTTCTCTATCCTCCCTTTTTGATTCTTTTTTTTTTCATATGTTTCTATTTTTGGAGATTTTTCTGTTCTCTCTGCATGTAAACTTAGACATTTTCCCCCTCAGGAATCTTCCTTTGTGTATCCCTAGTAATAGAGGAGAGCACTTGTTAATTTGTTATGTAGGTTTTTCTGAAAGCAGGCATGTGTTAGGAACCTTGTGAGCTTACGGCTTTTCGCATATTAAGTCACTTAGTGATGCAGCAATTTAATTAAATTAACCAGAATTCGTAGATTGTACATAGACAGATTTCCCAGATCATCTCAATATGAGCTTTTAGAGTGATCAACACTCTGTTGGTGTTTAATCCACCAGACTGGCATATGGAATGTTGAAGAGCAGAATATCTCTTTATTAACAATTGTTATTTCTTCGTGTCGGTAAGCACGTTGTTAATATCCGAGAACCTGGGAGTATAGTCCCTTATCTCTTGGGATAAAGTTGGTGTATCTTATACCAATTTTACAAACCTCGTGCCACATCCTGTATCATGCCTGGAGTCTGTCCCTGCTTTTTACTGAGTCCGGATGATTGAACAAACTGTCTTAAAAATGGAATAGACCAAGGAGGCCATCCCACCAGAATCTCCCAAAGAGAAACCTCACTCCTCTTTGTAAGAGTGATTACTGTTTCACAAGAGGAAAGGTGCAAGTGTCCACTATGGCAAATTATGACTATTTGTAGCATTTAATCAGTGTTACTCTGCAGACAGTTACAACATATTTAATGAAGCATTGCATTTTGAACAGTCAAAACTGTGAGCTGAAATTCATAAAACTCAGTTGTTCCTCAACTTCAATTTGAGCACATCTTTATATTATAAATTCTTGTCCTCAAATTCTAGGAAATATGTTGTGTGCCGAGCTTCCTTTTCAGTAGAAGTTATCTGCCCCTTCAGAGCTCCATTCTGTGACAAACAAGTCTATTTCTACCCCTTCAGCTATATGGAAGCTACAGGTTGTTATACTTTCCAATGTGAAGAATACTTTTTAGACAAGAGAAATGAACCTTCCGGTCTTTGACTTTGTCACTGCAGTGCTTTCTTCAGAAAGAAATACTAATCCTTGTAGGGTGGATGGTGAGATGGGTCCAGTGCAGAAGTGTATTTTGCAATCAGTTATGAGGCTCTTCTCATCAGTTCAACTTCAGAGATCTTGCACTGTCCGAGCCTCCTAGTACTGTGCAATCATCTTTACTTAGCCAAACACTTGTCAACTATTGGTTTATTTGCTTTTAGATGTTCTGTCAGATTCCAGGGAATACTGGGTGCTTAATAACATGCTAGGAATTCAACTTTGATCTCTGTTAAGATAGAGTCTGAAGAAGAGAGGATTGTTGGTGGATTGATGGCGATAAATGGAAAACAGTGCTTACTAATCTTCATTAGAGTTGTCCATCCTACCCAGCAGATGGCATTGAATATATACCTGCTGCTCTCTCTCTTCTTGCAGCTTAAATGCCTTAACTGGAATCTTAAATCCTTCAGGCTGTACTCATCCTTGTTCTTTGGTGCACGACTGCAGATCACTTCCTAATGAGGATTTTGAGTGCCCCAGCCTCAATAAAAGCCAACACATCCATGGATTAATGAGAAAGGAATTTAATGCTGGCATGCTGTACCCTCACAACAAAATCTGTTTCCAGGTTTTCAAAGTATTTCTTTAAACATTTAGCACTTGGGCAAGTCCTGTTAGTAGTCTTCTCTTTCCTTGCTTAGGCTGTTTTTCTGTCTGTCTGCTTGTCTCATAGTCGTCTTGGTATTTGTCATGTGGACAAATGAGCCCTCATGCTTTTGGGTCGTCCCCGAGTACCCATGAGCTCAAACCTGCCAGTGTTCCCAGACAGGACACAACTTCTTCAAGCCAGTGGCAGTATCTGTCCCAGTGAGTGGAATGTCTTTAGCAGGTTGCACTAGGTCCTTTGTAGGCTCTTTCTATAAGAGTCACTGGAGGAGAGTAAAGGTGGATGTTGGTCATATTTAAGAGGATTATTGCTTCTTTTAATTAAATCAGGAGGACAGTGGGATGTAGTGTACTGGTTCAAATGATAACTAGATGTGGCAACAAAGCTGTGGAGTAGAAACGTCTTTATAGATGGAGAGAACTTCAGTTCTCTAGCAGTTTATATTTGCTTACTGTCTTGTATATTTTATTTTGTTACCTTTATTTTTCATATCTAGGAAATATGTTGGGTTTTGTTTACTGTATAAGCATTACTGCATTCATAAGCAAGGTGAAATGTCTTACTGTTCCTGAGCACCAAAGTAATCCAAGAGATTATTAAAATGTGATAAACATAGTTTTCGTGTGGACACATATCAGAACTATGTAGAATGACCTCATTTGCCTAATATTATTTATATATTGTGCTGTATTATCGTTGTAAGTTACAAACAACGTCTCAAGAATATTTAGACCTGTTTGTTGGGGCTAATGAACATTTATCTCCAACTTTCTAGATCCTATGGGGTTAAAATACTTTCTACCAACTCTTTCATTGCCTTTGTTTCTGAGGACTTGAGCCAATGCAGAAACCAGAGCTTTTTGTTCTCTTTTCCTCCTCTTCCAAACAAATTATCTGTGATCCTTCTTTTCTGATGTTGTAATTGTAAACACCACTGCAATTCTGTCCCTTAGCTAGCCTTCTGAACTGGGCGTCATCTTTGATTGCAACCTCAACTGCAAGTTCAAACTATAAGTTAAAATTTCACATTAACACCTGTGAAATGAAACTTTTTCTATTTACCCACACAATTACAGCTCTTTATAAAGGTTCTAATCATATTATGCCTTTCCTGAATCCTCTAATCTAAACAAATCTTGTTCCGTTTGCAGCTATTCAGACTACTGCTACAAAGATCAGTGCATCATTTTGACTATGATAAAAATCTCCATACACATTTCCATGGGCTGCCATTGATATATCATGTCAAACTTAAACCCCTTTTTTCTTTTTTTCATTTTCAAAGCTTTTTTTTTTTTCCTGTTTATCTATCATACAGCGTTCCTTAGCAAGACGTTAACATCCACTTCCAGTCAGGTATGCAAATTTCTCTGAACCCTTGCTATGTTTTCCAAGAGACTCTTTTTCTTTCTCACTTGGGGACCGTGTCCTCTGAGACAGGGAACTGCCATCCAGGGAACTGTCTTATTCTCCTCCTTGTCTTGTGCAGTATTTATAACAATCTCTGTCACTGGTAGAATGGTAAGGTGTTGTGTGTGTGACACTCATGAGTGTTGTGTTACTGCACTGTACACCTCTGTATTTACAGAGTATCTCTTCTAAGCTCTTTAGGACAGAAATCTCTTCTCTTGATCACGTACCTTCTGTTACACAATTAAAAATCAAGAGCTTCCAGGCTTTGCAGTAATGAGTCAAGATGTGCATCAGCATAGCTAGAGTAACTGTTTTATTTTAAGACAGCCAAGCAGGCATCCAAGCTGTTTTCTTCTCTTCATGTTGGTGTTTTTTTGGACACACAGGTTATTTTGCTTGGACATTGCATGTCCCATAAGCAGATCTTTATGGAATAAATTTTGTGGAGAATTTAATGAAGGTTTTTGATATCACAGATGCAGATTTCTTCAGGAGTATCCCAAGCTTTTGACTGTTTGCTTAAGAACCAGTACTAAGAAATACTACAAAAAGATGTATCTGGTATTTGGGACCTGGGTCAGCACCTGTTACTTTTTGGCATCTAGCCAGGATATCCAAGTTAGGAATGTAATTACTCCAAGCTGTTTTTGAAGTCAGGTCTTAAATTAGTAGAACGGCTGTTTTGGAAGCCCTGTTTCTGCAGATTTATGAGTTTCTCAACTTGGGCAGTCTAGGTAGAACCTGAATTCATTTGGGATAGATTGATGTTGGGTTTGAAACTAAAATAGTTTCCTTGTTTCATAACATTAACATTCCCCAAATCTTGGATCTTGACGAAGAGAGATATATTTACCTTTGCATTGATGGGGGAGTCTGGGGAATGGAGAAATCCCATAGTAGATGAGGGATTCTCAGGAAGATAAACCAGATGTCTGCTTTTGGGTAGATGTGCTGTCAGCTGGAAGGTACTGTTATTTTGACCAATTAATTGCATTAATCAAGTTAAACTTTAGGCAGCACAACTCTGTTATATTTGAGGTAGTACTTTCTGACATCAAAATAAGTTAGGAACAGTATTATACTAAACAGAACAGGAATTAGATAAAGCAATTAGTTGCAGTCTGACTGTTTCTTCTATTATGAAATATTGGATGGGAGAGAGTGGCATTTGTACTCAGGACCATCTCTTTCTGTATAAATTGAATGTTGCTTTAAATGTGTTGTGTATATAAATAACAAGCTTTTTTTGAAGAGCTTGTAAAATAATTTAAATTCACTTTTACTTCTGATTTGTTAGGTTGAAGCCATACAAATGATGTATGACCATTTGTAATCAAAGTATTAGTTAAACTACACTGGTGTCTTGTTCTTCTTTAGCAAAGGCTTGCTATTTTGGTGGGTTTGAAAACCAAACAATTGATATGAGTTAAGCTGGATAAATTCATTATTTTAACACAATTTAAAGCATGATTTTAACATTTTAACAAATGTTCTTTACAGTCACACTTTTGAGCAAGATTGCATAGTCTTTTCCCTGGAAGGAACTTCAGATATTATGTATTCACTTACGGTAGTCTTTTCATAGGAGTGATTTCCAAACAGTCTAAAATATACTATTTTCTTCTAAGGAGCTCTTATAAATCAAGATATTTCTGTAGGAGAATGCTTAAAAAGAAAATAAAAATCAACATCTTTGGCTTTAAAAGGTGGTGCTTGTTATTTTACATCTCTACGACTGAAATTGAAAATTTCTATTGAGCTTTTTTTGGCTAAGTAGGAGCTATTGAAAAAGAATTAGTTATAAAGCTGATAAGAACATTACTAGTTATATGTGAATAAAATATAAAATTAAGTATGAAATACCAAGTGCCTCAGGATATAAATCAAGCACTTGGAAACAGGAGGCATCTTTTTGGGCAGATTATTTTAGGTCTCCATAATAGGGTTCCTTGCATTTTTCTCTGATATTTGTCAGAGGAGGTACAGTCAGACAAGGTACCTAACTGGATGTATCTCTGCTCTATCAATTCCTAGGTTCATTTGTAATTTTCATGAATGCACATGTGACAGATTATTGTTTAATAGAAAACATTTCTCTAATATACAGTATTATTGCTTTCTTGGGAGTGGTATTAGATCTTATCAGATGGTAGGATTTGATATACAAGAGTTTAATATGTGATATAGGATGTAAATTGAGATTATGCTTTGAGTAACATCTCTAGGGAGAACATTATTATTAAACCTTTTTGAGGATGTCCCCAGCGGCAGCGCCGTCGAGCAGGTGGCCTGTGTGGCACAAGCACATAGAGAATCAGGAGCCTGTGTCTTATCAGTGCATATAATCTAAAAATCACTCAGCCTGTTTCTCTCTCCTGGGGAGATGATGACAACACTGGACTCTTTTATGCTAAAAACTAATTGTTAACTGTAGTAGACGTCATTCAATGCAAATCCCAGCAGAAAATGGTTGGGTGATGGATGTTTCTGTGTAGCAGGCCAAGCTGTCATTTGGTTTTCAACAGATATTTCTCTGTGTTGCCTTTATTTTCATTTCTGGTACCTGACTTACTTGAAAGTAGAGATCATATTATTTTTTTAATCTGTGTACTAATGTATATATGTAAAACCTGGAGGCAGAAACAGTTTCTCAGGACCTATAAATACTGTCCCTTGACTATGGTCCTAGGTTTGCTGGCTGGACCAGTAAGCAAAGCAGTTTCTGGGTGGAGGAATTAGGCTAGGACTTCATGGGGACCAGATAGGAGCCTGCTAGCACCTGCATTGCATGGTGGTTATTGAGAAAACAGGCTCTTCATGAGGCTGCATTTCAGGAGGAAAGAGACGGTGGGCATGACGTGAAACCAGCAGGATTCTGACGCAGACCTCTCAGAACCGTCTTGCTGGTCTGGAGAGCTACGGAGTCTCTTCATGGCTATCATCACCACCTTAATTTTTGAGTCATCTTCCAGGTGGTTTCCCCTTTCCTGTGTTGCAGTTCTTTGTTTCTAGTAACGGATGAAGGTGACTGTTCTGTTCAAAAAAAAACACTTTGGTAGCAGTATTAAATTGAAAAGAGAGTATCAAATGAAAAGAGGGAGTAGTGGCAGATTTGGTGGCAGACCAGTGGAAACTGATGACATTTATGCTTTGTGGATTAACAGATAAAGAGATTTTTTGAAATTAGTGTCAAATAGGATTGCTCTTGCTAGGCCCTTTGCATCATAAATAGAGGGTTTTTATAGGAGAGATAGTTAGCTAGTAAACTCTAAGGTTTACTTTTGGGTGTGTCTTTTATGTATCTAGACAAATATAGACAATATTTTAGTATGGACTTCCTTCATCCAGCTGTCTCTTCTTGTAAACCTTATGGATGAAAGTTAAGTTTAAAAAAAATCAATGCTGCTTCACAGCTCAAGCCATTAGATGGCCTATTGAAAGGGACTTATTCCTTCCTATCAGAGGGCAAGGAGGCCATATAGCTCTTGACACAGAGTTGCAGACCTCCCTTTACAGGCCTTCTGATGGAATTTGTTTGTCCTGACTTGCATAACCATACAGTTTGTATCCCAACATTATTAGCCAATAGGAGTATAGGGACTTACATAATCATTACACGATTATTTTTCAGTGACTGTACTGTAAATATGTAATTCTCTCTACTCCTAATAACTCTTAATCCCTTTGTCCCTATTGGCTCCTGAGCTCAGATTTTCCCATGGCCTGCCTGCCCAGCCGCTGATGAGACCTGAAAAAAGGGTGGCTTTCAAGGTTCACCTGCTTTGCTCCCAGCTAGCAGATACCTGCCTGCATAGGCAAAGGCCACCCATCAGTATGGTGCACCATTTTTGGGGAGTTAAGAGAGTGCTTCTAGCTTTGTGTCTTCTGAGAAAGATCCATTCGCCTCCACAAACATTTCATCTCTAGCTGCATCCATATATTCAGCACAGAGCTCTCCAGCCAGTTCATCCATGTGTATTATACCAAAGACTTGTTGGGCAAACATTTTTGATCTTATTTCTACATGTTACAAGGATAAGGAAGATTCCTCTTTGAGATATTGTGGTGAGAAGGCATAAATCTTGACACTCTGCAGGGGCTGGGAGGGTCTGACATGATTACTTGCCTTTTTCTCTACATGCTTGCAACAACAACTTGAGTGCCTCATGTTAAAACATGCCCTATTTCTGCCCCAGTGTTTGTTCCCAACGTCTGTGGGACCGAGTTGTCCAACTTATCCGGATTATACCTGCTCCGGTGGTAATTTACATTAGTATATATTCCTTCCAGATATATTAAAAATATCTTTAACTTCTCTATAAAATTGACTTTAATGCTGCTTTTAAAATCAGAAGCATAAGTGAATTTGTTTCTTTAGCCTTATAAGCTATTTGAAAATCACTTTCCTGTGTTTAATTAGCTTCATGAGTCAGTGCCTGGTCTCAGGTCCTGACATTTTTTGGCATGTGGATTTTTTTTGTGTATTTCACCTTGGCTTTATTCCAGAATAAATATTTTAAGCTGTTAGTTGCATATTTTTTTTGTCTTCAGTCTGAGACTAGGGGGCAGACATAACCAGCACTGAGCGAAGTGAACTGTATAAACCACAATTAGAATTGCAGTGCACAGGTGTCTGAAGATCTTACACAATTGCCAAGCTATTTGTTTCTCAAATGAGAGGGGCTTTGGGAGTGTATTTTGGAGAATAAAGGGAGCAGAAGGACTTCCTTAGGATTTTTTTTGAATCCTTGTTTAAATTCTTCCATTTGGTGCATTTGATACCTTTACAGAATCGACATAATGAATAGTTGAGTGATATACAGTTGTTAGTCATGGAATTTACAAGTGCTTTCAGATAGAAATCAGCATTTAAGAATAAAACTTTCTTGCCTGCTAGCTTTTCTTTGAGCATTGCATTAGGTTTTGTAGTTAAATTGCCAACCTTCAAAGTGAGACAACATGCAACTTTACTAAAGGAGAATGGCTTTTAGCATAAGGATTACAGTTTAGTTCTGCTGCAGACGCTGGAGGATTTCTTTGGGAAGGTTGGCATCTTAAATCTCTATGCTGGTCGTATACAAAGTGTTATTGCAATGAAAAAATGGTGAAGTGAATAAACACCAGCTCACAGTGCAAGACATTTGATGTATCTAGAGCCTCAGTGTTCACGGTATATTGCAATTTAACGGACAAGATTTTTTAGTTCTGTTTTTCTGCATGCTCCACTGTGTCAGATCTGTATTCTTGGGATGTAAGGTTCCATTAAAAAGTAAATAATAATCGCAGCCCCTGCTCCCCCCACGTATACTCATTTTCTATAATATGGTAATGATATCACCGTAGCAGTAATTACGGGTCATCTTCATTTCTTTCATCTCTGCTGGTTCTGATGGCTTCATTCCTTTGACAGAGAAGATTTGGCTCTGGGTGCTGTGATTATTTTGTTAAGCATTATTCGAATAGACAGGAGTGAGAGAAATTAATCAATCCAAATGCAATTAGCATCATGTTTAACCCAGTGATGGACGTCTCAAGGTGAAACAGCCAGGGGAGTTTCAGACATTATTATTCAATCCAGTGGCTCTTATCTAAATTATAATCAAGAGAGGTTTTTATTGGCTTGGCGGAAAGGAGATGTAACTCTTTCCCTGCTCTGGGGGTCAAAGGGACTGGGCCTTTGGCCTCACAGAATGGTGGCTACAGTCAGTCCCTAGGAGAAGGAGCTACTGTAGGAGTTTCGCTTAGCATAGGGGTCACTCAATACAAAACGCATAGATACCCCAGTATTTGTGACCTGGAACATAACCTTAGTAGCTCCCTGGATGTTGGCTAGGATGTCATTGTCCCTTGCTTAGATTGCTTTCATTGACTGGCTTTGCCCCTCTGTGTATGAATGGACACTGTTTATATGGTTGGAATTTTTTTTGTTTATTAAA
Organism: Eudromia elegans; assembly: GCA_003342815.1. Classification (NCBI taxonomy): domain Eukaryota; kingdom Metazoa; phylum Chordata; class Aves; order Tinamiformes; family Tinamidae; genus Eudromia; species Eudromia elegans. The sequence continues at coordinate 3,301,138 of PTEX01000004.1, read as the reverse complement.
TTTTGAGCTCTGTGAGCGTTGTTGTTTGCAGCTGACTGGGGACAGAACAGTGCAGAAAGCTGATGAGAATAAGCTGAAGGAGGAACCTGATTTTTTTAAGGGAAGATATATTTTCAGTATTAACTGGTAACAGCAATAACACTTTTGAGGAAATCTCAATGTGCAGTGGATCTAGCATTGCCATTGTGAATAATTCTGAATGATCCCTGAAATCCCTTGTCAGGTACACAATAAAACCTCACGGCCATGGATGCAGAGAAACCAGAGGGGAAGAGATCATCCTTGGGATTTCATGGTTCAAGGGAGGACTAGGTATTTGACTCCTCAGTTCCTAGGACTCTAGCTAACTCTCACTGAATAAACAGTTTCAATGGTTTGAAAGTTTACCAGCACCAGCTGCTTTCTACCCCTCTGTTAAACTGTGCCTCCCATGATCTAGTCTGCAGCCTGATTTTGTGCAAGGCCCCTTCAGCATTTCGACACCAGTCGTGCCAGGTGGAACTAAAGCTGAAGTGCAGATTCTGCCGTTCCGACCGCCAAGGCAAGGGCAGTGAGATTTTGGGACGAGGAATAGTGTTAATATTTTAAAATGCTGCAGCAAGTCTTGACAGAGCTCATCTTTCTGCGCCTGAATTCCCACACTGTTACTGGCTCCTCTAGTGCACGTCTGTACGTGATTTCTCACCAAGGCCGTGACCCCCATCTCTAAATGCGAATTAAATCACCGTATGTCTCAAGAATTTTATGAAACTTGATAAACTTTGCAAGTGCTTTGATACTGATTATCAAAAGATGTCATGGTAATGCACACTTACTCCATCTGTAGGCTTCTGCTTATTTTATGTTGTCATACCTGAAAAATGTATTTCAGGAGTGCAGGATGATTAGGCTGGTATTTAGTGTAAAATAATGTAACAGTTTCTGAAAGATGGGTTTGAATATCAGCACACTTCAGTTTACAGCAAAGGACTTTGGCCCTATATTTGCTGACCACTGCTCTCCAGAAATGGCATTTCCAGATATCATGAAATTGAGTGCATTAGTTGCATATGAGCTCACCATATATATGTGTGTGTGTGTGTGTGTGTATTATATTAGCTCTATTACATATAATTATAATCAATGCATATTAGTTATATGTAATAGCAATAATATATATTATATTTTGTCAAGGGCACAATGTTCAGGTAATAATTCATTTGGCCCTTAGGTTAAGGAAAAATCAATTTCAACTAATTAGAGCTCTTTCTATGAAGGAAAATTTCAGGATGAGCTGGTGCCAGCAGGCATCCGCATAGTAGTAGGGTTTAGGGGAACTGATCTTTCTATTTATAAATATGCGTGGACTAGGGAGATTGCGTTAGCAAGTTGGATAAAGTGATCCATAAAGTGATCCCTCAATCTAATGATCAAAATTCATATGATGATGTCTGACTCTTTTGGTTTTGGACTGTTTTATAATGTCAATGTTCTTTGCTGTTTTCAGATTGCTTTTTGCCTTCATCTCTGTGGTTGATTCCTTTCCAAATGTCCTAGTAGTTGAGTGTGGCCAAAAGATTTGTCTTTGCTCTTGGCTCTCCTGAGCCCACCCAGGCAAGGATTACTCACAGGCAGATTCCCCTGTACCTCTCTGTAACTCCTGCCACCTGGGAGAAACAGCGACATAACCGTTCTATCTTAGCACTGAGTAGCAGAACAAAAGAGGTAATTTCTCTTACAAGATAGCCTTGTTGATAGAAGGGATAAACCAGAGTAATGTTCTGTTATCTCTGCAATTCCTGCTTTTTTGCCCTGAACTGGTAATTTCAGTTGCTCAGTCGTCATGGTTAAACCCTCTTGTTTTGCTGTCTCTGTACTGCCAAGGCAGAGCAGTGATTTTGGAGTGCGTGACTGGCACTTTAACGAGAACTTCAGTGCTTAAAAACGAGTTCTTTTAGTTACCGTAGGTGCAGTGGTAGGGGCTTTATAAGTAGGCGGTAGATTTTGACAGATGAGGTGGCAGGCTGTGTACCTTAAGGAGGTAGTCAGTAAGTAGCCTTTTTATTGTAGCCAACAGTATAACACTCAGTGTGATATTGTAGCACACTTGAGGGCTTAAAACTTGTTCTGTTCATAGGGTATTAATTAATTTCCATTTATATGTATTAGACCCATTTTAGTCTTGCTACGTTTTTAAGTCAGAGGTTATAATACAAGAGCACAGCCAAATTTTCATTTGAGTGAGAAACACAGAAGTGCTTCTTCAGTGGGGTGACTTCATTTTAAAATATCTGTGGTTTGAAGATGCTCCTGGGTTTGTTTTAGGATATTAGAATAAGCCCAGAAGATGTAGTTTAGAGAGCAGGGAGAGGTATAATGGTCACAATAAATGTATGATAAAGTCTATAAGAAAAGACTTATGACAAACTCTGTATCCCCTACCATGTTGGTGTGTGCTGTGTTAAGAAGGTGTGTGCATGAGTGTTGCTTGGGGATCTGCCGGGATGAAAGTTGCTTACATAAGTGTAAGTCACTGTTTTCATTACTGGTTTTACAGTAGCAAATCTGCCTGCTGTCTCCAGCCTATCCAGACCTTATTACACAGTGTGGCCTGTATTGTCATATATGTGAGAAGGCTTTTTAGGGGAGCAGTCGGGCTGGACCCTGGTACAGTGGGCTTTTTCTAATTAAGTTGTCACTGGAAGGAACATCCGGAACAGCGGTTTTCATTTCCAATTGAAGAAAAAAAACCATTATGAGTCTTTGTCATTTGATTAAAAAGTTACTTAACCTTTAAATTGCTATAGATGTAAAGATAGCCCTGAGTTTCCAAAGTAATCGCCTCAAAGTTAAAATCAGGAAAATCTTTGTGTAATGAAACCCATATGTCATAGTGAAAGGATGCAAAACACTGGCAGAGTGGGCTGCTCTAGCAGGAGATTCTGCACCCAATCTTGTTAACCAGGACTGCTTTTGGTAATCCCTCATCTCCTCACTTGAAGGAAATCAATCTGTACTACTGAATCTTTTCAACCAGCAACACAAAATTTACAGCGGAGAGGCAGCCTGGGGACATTTGTGGTAGAAAAGGAGCCCCAGGCAACAGGGCTAAATGCGGGATTGAGGGATTGAAGTTCTAAGAGGAGATTATGTTAAACCTTACTCTGTTCCCCTATCAAGTAGAAATCTCTCCTTCCCCTTTCAGCCCCGACCTGTCCTGTCCAATACCTGCTCATGAGATCTGCTTTTTCCTAGACAGAAAACTTGGTTCATGTAGGGCAGCATTCTCTGCTAATTGTAACTACCTGATACCATTTCCCAGTACAGTTTTTTGAAAGACGGAGGCTATTCAAGCCATCAACTTCCATTGTAACCAGTAATAGTGGTTACAATGTTAAAGTGATAAATTTTTATTATTATTTTTCTATGATCTCTAGCACTCTCTTCCTTCTCTCTACTAGGTGAGATGAATTTGTTACCAGGCTCTTGCAGTTGTATCCATTGTTGATTTTTCCACTGTATTAGATGTACAGCAAGGGGAGCCTGTAAATCCTGACTTGACATGGAGATTCATGTTTCTGTTTCATGCTGCACAGCCTCTGTAGCGCCTGCTTGCTGGTACAAAGAAACCTGCGCTTGAGCCCTGTCTTCACTAGGCAAGTCCCTGGTTTAAGCAGCCGTTTAAAAAAAAAAAAGGTCCCTAAGGTTTTCAGTACAGTTTTGTCCAACCTTTTAATTAAAAAATCTACCTCTATCTGCTGTACTGCTGGCTTCTGCTGTTCCCTTGGGTAGTTGCTTAAGACAGGTTTTAGCAGCTCTCTTAGACTGCAATCATATTTAAAATGTGGGACATGGTTTCTTCATTCGAAAGCTCATACCTCACTCCAGCAAGCTCCAAAAGGCCCAATTGGAAATGATATTCCCATTATTAAGAAATCGTTTATCAGAAGCAATACTGAGCAGAAGAGTCAGTTTAATATTAGAGGCTTTTCTTTGCAAAACCCAAGCTCAAGACATGCTCTGGTGCAGATTAAAGAGGAACAAAGCAGAAAAGAAATGGCAAGACATTTCAAAGCAGTGTCACATAATATATACCTGGCCTGTGTTTATCAGGAATGCATTTAACTGTGATTCTTGGGCAGATCATAGAGGCAGCTGAGGCAGGGAAAACAAGATTGCAAATGTTTGTGCAAACTTCCCCTTAGCTTGACTGGCATTTGTCTGTAGTATGAGGATGTGTTTCCTGGCCACTTTCATATGTTTACAAAAATGTAAGGTCCTTTCTTTCCATTTGGCATCATATCTTTAAAGCCCTGTTGCAAGACTGAGTATGTGAGGAGAAGAGGAATACAGAATAGCAGAAGGCTGTCTCTTGTTCCTAATGGGATTTTGTAGCAGCATGTGCGAGTTTGTTTCAGAAGTCAGAAATGAACAGATGTTGGTATAAATTACCTCTGTGTCTGATGTCTTGCAAATTAAAAGCGCGGTTGGCATCACTAAACAATTTCACCAGGTTTGGGGGGGGAAGCGGGCGGTGATTATTGTAGCAGGTCGGTAAGAATCCTTAAGCTGCAGCAGAACAGGATAGCAAGGATAAAGGAATGAAGAATAAAATGAGAGGTCTGTGAATTAATCAGAAATGTTAACATCTCCGATGACAAGCGAACAGGAGGGCACGTGCTCTGGAGCAACCCCCAACCCACAGTAATTTCGCTCAGTGCGCAGAAGGAGTCTATGCTCTCTGCTTGATTTATAGGGTGCAGCCTTCTTTGGGGGAGCAGAATTGTCACACATTCGTATATCTGCTACCTGGGACTTGCGCTCGGGAAAACTTTCCATTCTGTCAGCTGTAGTTTGGCTTTGCACCTTCTCCATAGCAGCATTTTGAAACCAGGCACTGTTGATGGTGAAAGGCAGGGAGATGTCAAGAAACTGGCTGAGAAATCTATTTCTAACTGAAACTTCTAGAAACTGTCATTTTTATTTAATGATGTTATTAATGCATAACAATATAGTTCCTGGCAAATTAAGTCTTCATTCTGCCCTTCCGCAGCACCTCCTACCCTCACATTGCTTTAGCAGTGCTTAAAGGTATAAGCTGCCTTGCAGGTGGGGGAGTAGAGATAGGAGTAAGTCATGACTTCCCAGGTGGTTCACGCTGTGAACCAGAAGCAAAATTGGGAATGAATCCCAGCTGATGTAACTCATAGCTGGAGACCTGAACCAAGGGAGCAGTGCAGCAACCGTGCTCGCCTCTGCAGCCAACCAGAAGCAGTAACTGACACTCACTGCGGTGAGCTATGGGCTTGGAAATCTATGAATATCATCAATGCATACTGAAAATTTAATAATAATTACAGTGTTTAAGGGATCCTGTTGATTCTGATGCCATATGGCTCGATTTGGGGTAAATGTAATAAGTTAACTTAAAGAAGGTGAGGCTATAGGAAACCTAATAGGTCAAGTCAAACACACCAAATTATTTTTACTAGAGGGTGAATATTTAGTATTTTAAGTATAACATACTTACTGCTTTTTGCTCTACTTAGATATCCAGTAATGTCAAAAGAAAACCTGATAGCAAGCCCAAATGTAGTTTGTCATTTCTGTTGCTCTTCTTGGTCAGGAGAGTCAGGAATTGAATGATAAAACAGAAGATGAACTCCTGTTTCCTCCTTCCAGAGCATCTCTAGATTGGGTGTAGGAGGCATGTATACTTGCATCAATCCTACAGATAAAAACCTCCATGTTTTGTCATCTGCCGCTCCAGCACACAACTCACACCTTTATTTAAAAGAAATGAAGGGAAGGAAACGCCTGTGGGAGAATTGCCTTCCCTCCAGGAGTCGATCACTAATCATGCTGTCTTTGATGCATTTTGTTTTTATTGTGAGACAAAAATCGTATTAGGGCTGCTCTGCCAGCTTGTGAGCTTACGGGCTCACAAGTCAGGAATGTCCTGTGCAGAAAAGTGGCTGTGTAAACCCTCTTGCAATACAGCTACCAGAGATTGATGGTGCCAAGAGTGAGGGAGAGACTTATAAACCTTGCCTTGCTGTATTAAACACTGAAGGACTGACAGTGCAGAGAGAGAGAAGACCAAAGCTCTATAAACTTTACTTTATTACACCATCCACAGATGAACTGCACTGAGGGAATATAAACCCCATTATATTACAGTATCCAGGGACTGACACTTCTGAGAGAGAGAAAATGCTGTCTAATTTCTGTTGAAGATCATAGCATCTAGGGACCAATAATCCTGAAATGGAGAAAGACAGAGTTCCATAATCTCTGACGGATTATAACATCCAGGAGCAATTGTTTGGAGATAGAGTGATGGTGATCTGGATTACACCCTTCAGGGATGGATAGTGTGGAGGCAGAAAAGGAGATGCTGCAGGAGCTTAATGCGGGAGGAATAGAAAGTGTAGACTGTACGCAATGAGACAGCCTGTGGGAATTATTGCTGAGTTTAGAAGGTTCTGGGCCTTGCCTGCATTTCTAGATTGTCAGGAATTGAAGCCGGAGTGCATTTTTGTTTGTTTATTTTTAAAAAGAATCTTTACTGTTAGTATAAGTATGTATCTAAATGTATTGCTCAAAGCATTTAAATACTGCAAATGGTCAGTTCCTTCTGGCTTATTGTTTTAATCAATTTTTCTCCCTTGTGATTTCAGCTAGAGAAATGACTCGAGGGAAATTCCTCAACATCCTAGAAAAACCCAAGAAGTAGCTGCCGCTCTGGAATTTGGACAAAAATATCCCAGCTGGGTCATTTTATGTACTGTGAATCCAGATGAACCCTAGAACTCCTAAGGAGGAGAACAAATCTCTTTAGATCTTCAGAAGCAAATGTGTTTATTGCTTGCACAGCTCGTCTCATACCTGGCGAGAAACATTCTGAATGCAGATCACAAGGATTGCTACAAATTCCATTGGAATTCAGCCTTTATCAGACTGTAAGATACCCAACAGGAAGATTCAACTCTGATGTCCTGTGAAAAAGTTACCTGCCATTTTTTAAAATATTTTTTATCCACTATTCAAAGTGTACAGCCCCTGGGGCCTCTCCTGTTTGTAATATCTAACAGATCTTTTATGATGGGGGCGAGCGTGTGCCATAATGCACTGACCCTTTTGTGCACCACTTGTACATTAGTTTCCTGTATGCAATTTCTATGTTGAAAGATTTGAGCAGAGTTTGGGATATATGATGATTGCTAGTTTAAGTCTTGGTTCTCCAGGAGCACACACTTTTTGTGCAGAGGTCAAGTGCCATGTGTGTATTAGACTCCAGTCACTGCCTTCAGAGAAGTAGATCTCAGAGGATCCTCAGAGGAGAACCCTCAGTCTGGTGTATGCATTTCACACTGGTTGCATGTAGTGTTGCTATGTGTACCAGGCACTTCTCACCACTCAGTGGTTCCCTTGTAAAATCTAGGCTGACAGACCCCAGGGAGCTGGGAAGAGGTGTGAGTGTATCGTGATGGGAAGTATCTCTGTGGGCTATTTGACCAGTGCATTAAAAAAACTTTGTCCCCTGAAAATCTCAATTTACTACTTATGGACCTAGAAAGAGAAGGATGTTAGAAATAAAAGAAAGGTGTAAGATTGAAAGGCAATAACAGTTCTGTTTAGAGAGCACCAAAAAAGTGACAAGAAGCTTGTTAGCTGCACTGCAAGGAAATCTGGTTAAACACAAGCTACACTTCTGAAAATACCATTCCTTAATGTTTTCCATTATGTTAGGAAAGAGTAACCTCAAAATTCACTTCACCTACAAAAATAGAATTTTGAAGGGAGAATTTTCTAGTAGCTGGTGTCTTCTGACCCAGAATTTTGGGCGTTACTCATCTTAGTTTAATGCCTTCCTTCCCCCCTCAGGCCGCCCTCCTTGGTGATGCACTTCTGTATGTTGTTCTCTGAAAGGAGATAGAGAGAATGCTAAGATACTTTATTTAAGATAAGTTTGGTTTTTTTCCATTTAATCCTGTTTTCTTTTTTTAAAAAAATGATATTTTAAGCATTAGTAAATGGGTTCTTTTTAGCATAAAAACATAATATTGAAACATAAGGTAGATAACAGTTTTTTCTTTTTTTTTTTTTTTTTTGTTTGTTTTTCCCTCCATTCAGAAATGTCATTTTTAGCATGCAGGCTTTTCAAAATTTGTCATTTTCCAGACTGTGATCACATGCGAGAGAGGAAGTGACTTGGAATAGCACTTGTGCTGCATCATTAACAGTTTGTCCTTAGAGCATTGCATATTTTTGTCTTTGCAGAGAGAGAAGACTGTTTTCAGGCATGTGGGCAAAAAGGAGGGAAAGATTTTTAATCAAACAGACTTCTGGATTTTTACTACAGTACTCGTGGCATTTCAGTCAGCACTCTGTGGTTCCTTGTTATCACTCAGAACTCGGCTTGTTTTGGACAGCTCCTGTTAACTAAGTTTAAACCGTTAAATCCCAAATTCCAGAAAGAAAATATACAAGTAGTGAATATTCAGGCATATCAGGAGTCTGATTTTTAAACCTCGTGGATTTACTTCCAAACTTCAATTTTTGCAGAACTAAGTTTAACAGAACATGAGAGATGAGACGGGAGAATGTGAGAAGAAGCCAGAAGTGGTAATGTAGAGTCAGAGAACTTGCAAGTTGGTGCAAATTGTTGGTGTAGCTTTAAGTATTAAATTATATGTTCTGGATTTAATATTAAGTTTGTGTATTTATAATGTAAATACATGCATATGTAACATTGGGATGCATAGCCTGTATTACCAATGTGACTTTGTGCATAGTGTAGAGGTTTGTAGATTCAGCACACTGAGAAATCTGAGATCTGAAGGAAGGAAGTTGGGGAAGATATCAAAGCTCAACCTGGAAATGTAGGTGTATTTTCTGATATGTATAGTAAATAGTAAGGGATTTTAAGCTTTTAGTAGTTCATAGTGGCATTTTTAATGCCTTTGCTACATACAGCAGAACTTACCATCTATAGGGCAGCAAATAGCACATGCTTTAAAGCTGTGATATTTATTGGCCTTGTACTTGTCATTTCTAGAAATGAGTCAGTAATCTATTTTTTTTGTGGTAACGTTTATATATATTTTTGTGTGTTAGCCAGAAGATTGAAATCTGTGTGTTACTGATCTGTGGTCTCAAGATAAACACAAAGCTCACAGAACACTCTGAGTTTCCAAAACAGCCCCAAGATGATAAAGCTGTGGTTTAGCCCCTCAGAAAATAATCTTCCAGGCTCTTTTCACTCTTAAGATGGCTAACAAGATGCTCCTGAGTACTGACGCCTTGGTTTTGGGTCTGTGCCTTCCATTCTTATAAAAAAAAAAAATGAGTAATTGGCAATATCCAGTGGAACCTAGAGTTTTCACACTCAGTAAAACCCCATTTCTTTCTCCACTGATGTCGATACCTAGCGGAAGTATCTGTGAAGGATGAGAAAATCTGGGTGGGTGGCTTTTGATTGGTGATCATCTTTCTGTATTTGGAAAGAACAACCAAAAGGGTTTTGACAAATTAAATCATAGGAATGAAGAATATAGTGAGATCAAAGTTTGTTAATATTGTATGAGCTAATGTACTTTTAAAGCTTCCCTGTCAAATGTTACTGTGAGACTCTTTGAAATAAAACATCTGTGCATTTATTTCCTTTTAAATATCAGCGTTGCATATATTTAGTTGTAGAAGCTGTTTTTCGCTTTAGTCTGAATATCAGATGCTCTGCTATTTAGTCCAGTCTAAGCTTTTAAGATGATCTTGAAGACAGTAGTACTGCATTACCCGATGTTTTGCCATTATAAAGTATTTTGTAACAGGCCTATAGTATGAAGTAAAACTGAAAAACTTAATGTTTTCTTGAGTCACTTAGAAATGACAGTCTATGTCTCTGTCAGCAGGAGACCCATGAAGAACATATTTTTACAAAGAAAAATACTGATGCTAGGAATGCACGCTTACCCTGTTGCATTCACTTAGAACGTTCCTGAGAGCTGTTTGACTTTCCCTTTATATTGCTGAGGTCACTGCCTCGGTTCTTATATTTTTTTTCCAAAGGAAGTGGCTGTCAAATGTAAGGAGTGACATGAACTGATTCCTTAAATGCTCTTTCCATGACACAGTATACAAAACCAGGTTATTATCTGGGCAAAAAGTGAGCCATCTGTTACATGGCTCTAAATGGGACTCCAAAACAATCTGAACTGTATAAAGTAAATAAAGTTCACCAGTTGGTGGATTCTCATTTTGCTGTGGTTTGTAGTAGAATATGAAAGCCATAAAGGTCATATATGCTTTGTTGAACCTCCATGAATGAATTAAATGCAGTCTTTTAGCAGGTGGACACCCATAGTGGTAGAAGCACAGCAGAATGTATCAGCCCTTCAGGAACCATTTGTGATCAGCAGGCAATAGAGCCAGGAGACTGGAGATTCAAAACCAACTAATCCAGCTGGGAGGTAATGCTTGAACCTTATTCTATGTTACTAATGACTCATAAAAATGTAGGTTAGGTCAAAGGTCCATTCCACCTATAAACTTCTCTTAGATTATTAGCAGTTAAAGACACACAGAGTTTAAGCACAAGATTTGCATGGAGTGATTTTGCTTGGAGTTAACCAGCAATGTTTTAAGGATTTGACTAGTAGTTGAATCCAGTCCACAGTGGTCACTAACCTCCTTAATTTTGTCATATTTCTGATTCTTCTGTATGCTTGGCCTTTAAAATGTCCCTTGACAGCGAGTTGTTTTTTTATTTTTTTAAGCCGTTATTTGTCTTAAATCTACTTGATTATTCCATTTTGAACTTTTAATTTGTTTTTTAGGAACAATGATTTTTTGCATCCTGTTTTTACTGCAGTTATGCATTGTGCACTATTCATGACTTTGTGCTTCTGTGATGTGTTCTGTGCTTCTTGTTCATCTTTCTGCAATTATGTCTTCTATTACAGTCTTTATCCAGTGGTATAATTGAAGTTGCAGGGTACTTGAATTGCAAGCATACGGTGGAGGTGTGTTGCCCTAATTTATTCTTCTTTAGATAGATAGCCACAATTTCAACCTATTTATGCTGTCTGATACTAAAGCAGGTCTGAAGCCCTTTCTGAGAGATTCTTGCCGCTTACGTCATTTGCCAGTTCTCTATAGAGATGACATAGCACATTTTGTATTCCAGCAATGTTTTATCTTAAGTCCTCCAGAACTTTGCAGTGACCATCCATTGGAACAGCTGACTCTTCTCATCTACTTGAAAGTGAGGAGTTTCCATGTTTATTTCAAATTTTACAGTGAAGTTGCAAAAGATCCATGTTAGGGCTTCCCTTCTCTCACACACACGCTTTAAATTTTTTCAAGGGCAAACATGCACTGAAAAGAACAGAGACGAGGAGCAAACACTGACCAGTGTTTGTTATAGGATAAAACTGCTGACTTTCAAGAGCTGACATTTCAAGAACGATGATAAAAGTTGAACCTAAAATGATAAAGGGAAAAAAAGAAAGCTGGATCTGCTGGATCCTTTTGGTTTTATGCAATACTGTGATTCTTGGAATCAAAGCTATTTTAGAAATAAGTTATTTTTCCAGTTCTACCCCTACATCAGTTATTTATTTAGTTCAGAGGGGATGAGGTGAAATGCAGAATTAAATGCAGAATAATGGGCATCTCTTGAAGTCCATGTAAAGGTACTTGGAGTTGCCAGAAAAGTATGGATTGATTCTGCTTTCAAAGAATATAACCCAGGCTCCATGTACAGTGTGTGCCATGTTTGCTCACATTGTGCTAGAATTTTCAGTATGGAGGGATCTCTTTGCATTTAGACTCCATCATCCACCGAAACTGCTGATACTTAGACTTGACCTTTTCAGTCATGTCCCTTTGAGCAGAATGACTGACTCAAGGCAGTGATGCTTGTGCAGAATAGGCGTTTTCTGTTGGGTTTGTGTGGTTGACCTCTGGCCTGCCTGCTGATTCCTATAATACAGATCAGTGACCAGTGAAGCCAGAATGCTCCCTGCCTGTCTCTGTTATGGACACCTCGGTAAGGAACAGAGAAGAGGAAGTGGGGTGAGCTTGAAAGCGCTTACTTAATTGCTAGTAGAAAAAATGGGTAATAAGAATGACCTTGCACCTTATTTATTGACCAGATCTCTGGGGGGACAAAGTACTTGACTTGATTCTGTATCACTTGAAAGGCTGTCTCTGTGACCAATAGCTGATGAGTAAGTGTGTAATAACATAGGGTAATTAAATTTTGTGCTTCAAGGCACTTGGATGCCAGGGAAGATTCCCCTCCCACAAATGCCAGGCTCATCTAACAAGATTTCTAGTAATCACAGAAGCTTAAAGCTAATTCTGAAACATCAGAAATTTGCTGTTTGCCACTTACCACTATAGTCCAAAATGCAATAGGTTATGAACAAAAGTCAAGAAGAGGTCTCAGAATTTAAATGAGAAAGAGGGATAGACCAGCCAAGATACCTAAGTGAGTTAGATACTGAGGTCTCCGGGTTCAGTGGCCTTGATTTTGTTTTCTTCTCCCTGTATTAAGGCAACTGTTGCTAGTCATTCTAGTTTTCATTGATTTGTGTATATATTATATATCAATTATCCTAAATTGCTTTTCTAGCTAGTCACCTTCCCCACTCTTTCTTGCACTTTATATGATTTAGTCCTGTCTCGCGCTCAGAAGTCAGACGGTACAATATAGAGCCAGGGGTTATAAATACTTTTGGCAAGACTTCTTGGCCTGATACTCAGAAGTGGTCAGTGTATAATCAGCTGCATTGAAGTCAAAGGGACCTGCAGATCTGCAGGTGTGAGTGTCCTTAATAGCATCAGTTGAAATATTTTGCTCAAAATGGACCTGTTGTAAAGAAAAAAAAAAATTATAGAAAATAGTTTTGCTGAATTATATTTTACTGAAGATGATTTCTTAAACAAGCGTGGGGTTGAAAGTTCCCCCCTGCGGGAGGGTGGATAGGAGGGACTCAGGGAACATGAGTCCTTCCTCAGCCTTGTCCTGATGAAAGACTTTGAGCTCAGGTCACGTATTCTTCGTACGCTTCGTATTCTTCTCTTGCCTTCCCCTGTTGGAAAATCCTGTGTTCTTAGTCATCTTGTGAACATCATTAGCAATCTGTCTTGCGATAAGCATTCCCTCCCATGAGAACTGACAGGCTGTCACTTATATACGTGCTCTTTCTAAGTTTGAACTTTGATATAGGCCCACAGTATTTCCTGTGAGAAGAGGACGTGCCAGGTCTCTGACCTACATTTCAAGTAAAGGAGACCTAATTGCGTCTTAGTGGAGACTGAGGTCAAAAAAACTTTTATCCAATATTCTGTTTATTCAGTGTTGCCCCTTCCACGCCTGCAAAACAAACTCACTAATTTTTGTTTTGGGATGACACAAAAGCAAACGTTTGTTTTTTCAGTGCGTGTTTCCAGGTGGCGGCACGGATACTCGTGTGCCATTAGTGACCGGGAAGCAGAAGAGAGGTGGGTGATGAGGGTAGGGCAGAAGGGGGGAGCGCGTGCACGGGTGGGGTGCGCTGGAGATGGGGTGGAGCAGGTCTTTGCGGCCGAGCAGCCCGACCTGTTCCCGGCAGCCCTGCTCTGCGGAGCTGGGCCCCAGCGCCCGAGCTGCCGTTCTCCCTGTTCCTCCGCTTCCCCTTTCTCGTCTAACGGCCCGAGAAGCTGCTCCCGTTGCCGCTTGTGGCGCAGGCAGCGCTGGCCGCCGCTTGTTAGAAGAATTCCCCCAAGTCAGACCTATGGTAAGAGCCGTGTGAAGCGGAAGACAATTAGGGGCTTATTAGTGTCCTGGGGAGACGTGTAACTTGTGTTGCTGGGACTTACCAAAACAGCGAGAGTCTTACCGGCAAGCTCCAGCCGAGAAAAGACTGAGGAATTGTCTCACCTAATTATGGGGAATGGACCTCTTTGTGTTTGTGATTCGGTACGGTTGTCCGATCGCTTTTCTCTGGCTGCTGGCTCAGGCCGAGCTGGAAGTGTGCTAATTAGAAGAGAAATGGACGTAGTGATCCTGTCAGCTCTTGTTACCGGCGTGGACAAAGCCGAATATTATTCTGAGGCAGTGTTTTGTGAGTGTCCCCCTTCCAGCTCTCATTAAGGGAAAGGTTGGTGGACGGGGAAGGGATTCGACCACATGGGTTGGCTAATGGAGCACAGTTACCGTTACTGTGCTAATTAACGGGCTCAGGAGGCAAATGTTTCTCCAACCAGCAGTCCCAGCAGCTGCAGCTGGTGCTTCCAAAACCCCAGCCATCTCTGGCGAGTGAGGAAAACATTTGTATGTTTGAGGGGAAGTGGGTTTACTTTTGACAAATCTATCAGACGTCCAAAAGGGCAAAAGAACCACGAAAATGGTCAACAAAGAGACTGAGAGGATGTAGCACTGCAGAAGCTGGTTGAGCTCCAGCAATCCCTTCCTCCTACACGTGCATGTAGACTGCAAAGTGTCTTCTACACTGCCAAGGTGGGAAGCGAGCAACATGGAGAGAACGGAGGAATTGTCAGGGCCTGTAAATGCTACAAAGAAATTCTTACCTTCTCCAAGACATCGCACTTGCAGTATGCACTGAGAAGCAAGACAATGGTGTACATCAGGACTTTTGCACCAGAAAAGCAGCTCTGCTTGAGACCTTCAGGTGGATAAACTCTTACACAAGTTCAGGCAGGTGAAGGTGATGATCATAAGATAGGAAACAGTAACAAAAAATGGGTGCACTTCTATGCTCTATGTCTAATCCTGATACAGTGAAAGTAAAGAGTGTTACTGGAGAAATGGAAGAGAAAAAAGTGGAGCCAGAGCAGGTCTGTAGCATCGTAACACCTGAAGCAGCCTCAGCGGAATGGAAGAGCAGTGTGTTAAGGACAGTCAGTGGACGTGAATATTATTAATCTATTGCACTCACAGACATTTTTTTGTTTTTGTAAAGCTATGTAATAATTACACAAGTAATTGCTGCTTGATACTTGAAAAGATACTGGAATATATCAGTAATCAAGCTTGATTTGGGGTATAATGGTTCTTTGAAATACACATTCAGTCTTTAATTAGTGTATTTGGGCTAGATAGAGTAAAATAGGTGTTCTGTTGTCATAAAACTTTCTTTCAATTTTCTTTCTCTCTTTAGCAATGTACTTGTCCTCTTTCAACCATTTTTGTTCTATGATGGTCTTTAATTCTCTGGATAGAAACTGTGTGATGAGGAGAAACATTTTTCCTTGTTTTTTCTTTAATTAGTTATTCTTGCAGCAGATGTTGAACCCTGCCCATCTGTCCCCTGCAGTTAGGCCCTTGCCAGCAGGTCTGCAGATTTCTGTAGCGGCCAGGGCACATTTTTCTTCTCCCCACACTTCTGCATCACCTTCTGCTGGACAAGTGGCAGTGTTCTTCTTCCGACTAAGACGTCAGAGAAGTATCCTGTTCAATGAGCTCAGACTGCAATTTTCTCTTACCACCTCTTCTCTTACTAATTTCAGGGCAACCAGAAAGTGTACCTATACTATGGCTCTGGTGGGGCTTCAAATAGATGTTAATATGGCCATGTCCTGCAGGATCATGTTCTGCTATAGGCTAGGTGAAGTCAGCAGGTGTGGAAGAAGTGGAAGAGGGATTGTTAAAAATGACTTTGTGAAAAAGGGAAGGATTTGAGGTGTTCTGAATCTCACAGACAACTTTCTAATCTTGCAGCAGTTCCTGCAAGGAAGCAGGGGACAACAATATCTTTTCCTGCAAGAGGACCCTGAAGGGTTCTTCATACTTCAGAAGAAATCCCTTTAGGTTTGAAAACTGCCCCTGAACAGCAGTATGGGGGATAGTTGCCCTTCCCCCTTTCCTCCTTTGTCCCAATTATCCCAATTGTCCTTCAGTCCCTCAGACTTCAGAAGAGCAGCATGTTCAAAGCATGGGCTCTTTGTCTTTGACATTTCTCTCACTATTCTGTTCCTTTCTCTGTATTTGAGTACTACTTTCAAAACTATTTTGTCAAGTTTTAAACCTACAAGGGTCCTCAGCCTTATGGCTGGTCCAGCAAGAAGGTTATTTGCCTCTTTCCCCAGCTCCAACAATAGTGCCCCATCATCTGGGATGGATCTTGACATCTGCTCTGTGGTTTGTGCCTTTAATTTCTTTCTTTTATCTCCAATAACTGTGAACCCCACAAGGATCCCTTCCTTGGGGCAATACATACCCTGTCTGTGTCATGGCCCTGCACTCCTGCAGAACTGTAAAAACCTTCCACTTTCTCTTCCCTGCTAGCTGTGCCTTATTTCCTAGTGGCTGCTCAGACCACTTGAATCTTCAGAGTCCTTATGCACGGACCGATCTCCTAAGGCGGCTTCAGAAGTATATTTTATGTAATGTTTATTCTAGAAGACTCCTCTTACTAAAAACCCAGAGTGAAGAAAGAACGGCATCTGACTGACCCCAATGAGAATGGCAGCTTTTATGCTGCCTCACAGATAGGAGGAGGCAGAGAATTTAATTTGAATGTAATTACTTCACCTGATTGAAAGTTCTCCAGGAGCTGCTAAAGGAATCCAGAACACCACTGCTATCAAATATCCAAACAGTACTTGCATGCAATGCAATTTCTGAAGAGGAAGAAATATTCTTTCAGCCTTGGGGATGGACACCAAGGATGGATTACTTTCCTAACTTTGCAGGTATTTTGGTATCTGGTCTGAGGAGGACTTCTAAATCAATAGCAGAAAACTGAAAACCATCAGAGCCACCTCCATCTTCATGCTCTGGAAGCTCCGGAGTGGAGTGGTCTCCCTGAATAAAGGTGGACGATGTTTTCAGCATCAGGTCTGCTTCAAAAGATGGTGCCTCATCAGCAGCCACCAGGAGAAAGACTCCAGAAAGGCTTGTTTCTGGGTTTGTACTTGGCCTTGGTTTATTTTGCCTAAGAGATACGAGGGTTCTTGCTTATCACTCTAGTCTACTGTCCTGGCATCATGCTGTGCAAATAATAAAATGCTAAATTTCTGACTTCCAAACACAGGGAAGGATGGGCTGGTTATGAAATATGTTGCTTTTGCATTATCCTGCTTAGGACATTCTGGTGAAGAACATTCTCCTTACAGATTATGAGCATTCAGTAATATTGTAGACAGGTCATAAATAGGCAGAATGCACATAGAGGTAAAGGGTAAAATGGTAGTTTCTGATGTTCCTCATTAAGACCCTGTAACATTGTATATTATTCACTAATTGTGCAGTAGCTGACCTGTGGCCTGGCGTGGTACTGGAAGAAATCTCTTCAGTAATTTGAGTTTTCAGTTGTATTACAATAATCATTTAAGGTGCAGTGGCCTCAGCAAATATCACATTACTGTGATACATGATTTATATTATGATACCTGAATCACCCTGAATCATAAAAACACGTTAGGGGAAAGTCTCTTTCCTCAAGTGCTTGTGAGTAGATGAGGCAGTAACTGAGGAGGAGGAGAAGAGGAGCCACCACAATGTGAAGAAACTGGTTGGAGGTCATCCAGCAAACACTGTTCAAGCCCTGGGAATTCTTAACCCCAGACACTGCTTCTACTGCTTGCTGTCTGCCTTGTTATTTAATTAAATAGATGTAGCTTAAAAAAAAAGTAAAACGGGAAGCACCTGAGCAACAGATAGGCATAATTAATTTAAATAATAATAAATTACAGTACAATGCTAGACATTTTAATCTTTTTTTAAAGACCCTAGAGAACTATTCAGAGAATTAAATTTTCTAAAAAATCACCTTAATGGACTGTTAGAGATTGAGAATTTAAAAACAGAGCACTAAAAATGAAGGTTTTTCACAGTGCTATTAACTGCTGCATTATGCACATTGTACACATGCATTTAGGAGAGCTGTGAATATTAGAGATCCTAATAATACTTGTAATGTTTCCACTGATGTTAGACTACTTGTTCTGACCCTTACCTCTTTCCAGAGCCTTTTACACCAATGCAGACAGGATGTAAGTGCTGCTTTCCAGATTTTATATCATTCTGTGCTTGCTCAGCCCAAATACTTGGCAATTGAGCAGAGAAGAAAAAATGAAGTCCTTAAAATGTGATTTTCCTAATTCTGCAACGTTGAAATCTTTGCTTGTGCTCTTATGCTATAGTTACTGTGGGTCTGACCCTGACAGCCTTATTAAGGAGCATTATTAAATGATCACTGCAGTACTAATATTATTTGCCCTAGCAAAAGAGGTCTAATTTACATCAGTAACTTCTGAAAAGGAGAAGCTTGCTACACTAAATATTAACCTACCACACAAGCATAAAGTGACAGCGTAGTAGTTACAGCAAAAAACTAAGGAGTATCAAAACATTATTAGCAAGCTATTTTGGTGGGAAGAAATTGTGGAAACACAATTTGACGATTTCCAGGTTGATRTGGAAGTCTGAAAGAGAAAAGAGAGCGAGAAAAAATAAAGTGTATGAGAGACTGAAAGCATGAGGAAGAGAAAGCGAAAGAGACAAAGCGTTTAGAGGACAACAAGGGAAGGACAAGAGGTTGGAGAGAAGGCAAAAAAGGAGTGAGGAAGGCATACCATTAGAAATGAAGCTTCAGGTGAAAAATAGTGAAGGAGCAAAGGAGTGAATACGAAAAGATCTTGATTTTCAACCAAGAGTAGACCGGGGAAAAGCAGAAGTTTGCTGAGGAATGGAATGAGTCAGTGAAGTTTTGGTGGTTTTTGTTTTTGTTTTTGTTTTTTTATGGATGTATTTCTCAAGGTCACCTCATGTGGATTGTCTGGTGTGTAACAGAGGCTAAGCTTGCTCTTTGGTGAGTGTGGTAATAGAATTTCTTCTGTCAGAAGCTTCATGTTTTGAAATGTACAGACATCTAATATCTACTCTCCACAATGTCGTCTGAAGCTGGCCAACATGTTCCAAAGTTGTCAGGGCTCCCCTACACATACGTGGAGAGAGGGCAAGTTAAAATGGTGAATAGGTGAAATTTTGTATGGAGCCAGTGGTGGCAAAGGGGAAAAGTTTTTTWAAAAAATGGGAAGACATGTCTGTTTTTACGAACTTACTTTGCTTTACTGCTATTTTATTTGCCAGTTTTGCCTATATTTTAAAAAAAATAAAAAAAATCAGACTGACCTCACTGTGAGTGACTGCATCAGTTAGAAAATCTCTTTCTTGAATTTTTTGGTTCCAGCATGAAAATAGGAGATACTCCAAGAGTTGCCCAACTATGTACTCTAGTTCTGCTGGGAATCGCTCAGCATGGCAATAAATTGAAAACATGGTGCCTTTTCTCTCGGGCCTGCATTGCTTCCATCATCGTGGGAGCTGCAGAGCACTCACAAAACATGCCCAAGGCCTGTGAAGTGTGTGTGGAACATAAATACTGCAGAGGGCTGGTGGTCACTCTGTGTGGGGATGAATTGCAGTTGCAACCTCACAGGCTGCCTGCTGCAGTGATTCTTACAGTGTTTTCTAGGCACCTCCCTATCAATGGATGTTATGATTTGGGTAATAGTTGAATTTTTATGACTGGGCTCTCATTTTGTGCATCCCACACCCGCCATGGTGTCCCACGTGTCCCTGTGCATTTTGCTTCCTTAACAAAAAGGCCTCCCTCCCAGATGGAAGTTGCAGTGGTAAAAGGTGATGGACAGGTCAGACCTAAACGCTGATCTCTGTCACTGGGAGGCCTCCCTCCAGCACAATGCCTTTTATGCATCATTATCCTTTATTTTTGGGGCTCCAGCCAATATTTCTTTCCATTTGGTGGTGTAACCAAGCCAATTTGAATTAATTTTTTAGTAGGATTTATATATAAAATCTGAAATCCAAATGTATCAAATCCATCATGTTCCCATCATCCACTAATTTTATAATTCTATTACAAAAGCTATCAGGTTTCTGCAGCAAAATTTGTTCTTTTTAAATCCCTGGTGCTGATAATTATTTCCTTGTCTAGATAGCTAGTGATTTTTTTCTCCTTTCTTTATCTTTTTACTGGCAATAGACATTCCCAAGGACACTAAATTTGCCCTTTCAGATCAGCAGCACATAATCCCCAGGCAGCTGCCTAGTTTTCATAGTTGTCCATAGTAAGGTACATATGCTATTTTCCTTACAGTAGGTGGATAGATGGCTTTACATCACAAGTCCCAATCCTGAAAACTTTGAGTAGACAAACGTGCTTTCAGAAAAACAAATACGTGGACATCAGCTTATTAATTTTTCTTTTTTTTTTAAACTTCCTGATAATATTGATTCTGGGCAATTGTTGCTGCCTGCTGAAGAAGAACCAGGAGGTAAGTTTTACACATTTTTGTGTAATGTTTATACATTTTTACGTGTAAAATGAAATAAAAATCTCTAAGCAAGCTTATATATTTTTTATGTATRTGTAAGATATGAGTACTGTTAAAGTAGGTTAAGAAAAAGGACCCAACATATCAGAATGAGATAATTAATAATCTGTAAATTAATTCTCAGCGTAGAGTTTGAGGTCAGTTATGCAGTTAATGCCAAAAACYAGTAATCCTCGTAAATTCTAGGAAGACGTGTGTTAAACTGCTTATAAATCTCAACTGAGTTTTACCAAAGTCAAAAAAAATCTGTACTCCAAAGGGGAGCACAACTGATGTCTAAGCATCTACACTCCAATGTCTCACTCTCAATTTCCAAATATCTTTATTTGGGTAAATATGTGGGTAGTTATTTGGAGTTAGATGTCCCCGTTACTCCCTTCCTCCAGTGTATTTGTCCAGACCTGCAGTAGGCACCGTCAGTGCTTTAGTCAAGAGTTTGGGCGCAGGCAAATCTTTCACTGCTACTGCTTGAGACTAACTTCTCTTATTGGACAACTTTGATACATGTCAATCTCGCATTTAGCAAAAGTCCCCCTTTATCCTGATCTTGTGGTCCTTGCTAGGATGCACAGAGAGCTGGATCGTTGGAAGAAGAAACTAACTTGATATTGTTACTCATTGCAAGGTAGCCGCTCTTGGGAGCCCAGAAGACTAGTCCTCATGGTATCTTGTTGATCTAGAAAACGGTTTGACTTTGATCCTTCTGGTCTGTAGGCTATATTTTATATTGTAGCACCTTTAAACAAATTCTGTAAGAGTTCCCTTCTGGAACCGTTCATTTTAATCCAAGTTAATTTGCAACAGGTCAGCACCAGTGAGTATGAGTTTAAACAGCCTCATGTAAGCTTGCTGTTCAAAAAACTTCTTTATTTTTCCACCACRTGTAAACCGTTTGACTTCAATTCTCCTCTTACTCAGCATTTTAGTATTTTGAGTATGTAAGAATAACATTGTTTGGTCTTATTTGGGTCAAATGGCTTGAAAAATTCCAGCGTTTTATGGAAACTTTAATATAAAATCCCTACAGGAATAATGGGAAGAATATTAGCACAGATTTTTTTCAGTCATTCAACATTTATTTATCAGCAAAATAAAAACATGTTTGGCCTAATGATAAATTTCACAATTGCCATTTCTTCTACTAATCRGAGATAAATGTTCATATTTTTCTTGCAAACAGGATAATTACAGTAGCACTCTTACTCCTGAACAGGGCAATCCATCAGGTACTTTCCCTTCTAAATTCCAGATATTGATAGAGAATATTTACTGATGAAATACATTTGAAATTATATAAAAGGTCTATATACCCGTGTAAACTTTTCTGCTAAATAACAGGCTTCTCAGGCACCTTAAGTTAAGCTCACATATTGGTAACTGATGTGTTATGCAGTACAGTTGGCTTGGAAGGATAGAAATTTGTTCCTGATGTCTCATTTAACCTTCAAATAAGCACTGTTTTTCTGGTAATTGGGAACTATTTGACTTGTGCAAGCAGCCCTTGAAAAATGCCTTTCTTTGGATTTAAGAACCATGAAGTTGGTCTGATTGCTGTAACCATGGCTGAAAGAAAGGTAGTTGTGGCAGTTTTAGAAGCTAGTTATCACAGTTTGACCTAATAGCAGGTTTCCCATTGATGTGGATGAGTTGTCACTGCAGCCTCTGCAGATCAGGTGCCAACACACACATGCATACATGGGGGCACATACATACGCTGTAGCTGTGATCTGAATTATAAAGCAATGTTTTGTCAATATGGCATCAGAGACTTCTGTTAATTCACACAAACCYTGTGTACCTGGGAAAAAAATGTCTTCTACAACTAGAATCAATGAAAAGAGATTATTTTTGGTGGCTATTCCTTCCCTATGCTACCAAATAAAATCTTAGGCAAGAAGAAAACATGAGAACAGTTCAGAAAACTTAGGCCTAATAAACCCTGTTTCCTAACACTAATATTCCTCAGACCCTGAGGAATCCTTTTGACCTGTTGCATTATCTCAGGCCATAGATTAACAAAATTAAATGCAAATAYTGGAAAATCATCAGCTTGCTTTTTAAAAAGTGATTATATGGTGCTGTGAATAGTTTCAGACAACTTCAGGCATGGATTTGGTTATGAAGCGGGCATCTATAGCTGTACACAGACTTCAGGGATGTTTAAGCTGAAAGGGGAATCATATCTACCAAATCAGGAAAGAGCAAATGAAGATCCAAGGGAATCTGGATATTAAAGAGCAAATGCCTTCCCTTTCTGAAAGGGCCAGAACTGCACGTAAAGAAGAAAGCAATAGTGTGTCCTACAGAGAGCAAACCGTGTCCCCAGTCCTCATTGCAGCACAAGTCTCATCTAGACGATGCCAATGCCTACACAACCAGTAACTTTGTGATGACTGATACAGTATTTTACACTGGCATGGATATGAACAGCAGCTGCCTCCTTGCAAATACTGAGTTAACAACAAGAAGTACAAATATGCCACTCTCGTCCTTCACATATAGAAACCTTCTAAAATAGTCCAACATCCTGAAAGCTTAGATTGCTTTTCAAAACTGTAATTTTTCTTCCATGGGTAAAGAGTTGTAGAAAGCATTCCCTTAGAATACTCCTTTGGATGTAGAGCCAAAAATTCTAATATTAAAAAAAAGGGAAAAAATAGTCTTTCATCTCAGCACTTATTCTTCTAAGTTACTTATAAAACTTCTATGTAATTTGAATAGGAAATACTTCTACTATAGAACAGCCTGCCCTGTGCTCTTTCTGAGTGCTGGTGACTTTGAGTGTTTCCTCCCCATCTTCCACAGATTTGGTAGAAAACAGAGATGGCTTAAATTTAATGGGATTCTAGCATGAATGTATACCAATAACCCATGTCCCCAGCTGCTGTCACAGCAGTGGAAATCACAACATACTGCAGTGGTGTGGATTGTTCTGCAGAACCACTTCCCAAATAAACCAAACTGTACTTGCATTGATGCATAGATCAGATAACACAATATTCAGCAGGATCAAGGAGTTGTGTTGCTTCCTACCCATCTTCATGTATAAAATGAGCTCTTGACTCAGCTGAGTCGGACTTCTGGGTTCCAAGGATTTCTAAGGAATCCACACAAATCGTATCCTGTATCAAAAGGTTGTTTTCCTAATCCCCTAAATATATTCCTTCTTCAGAAAGACATCCAACTCTGCATGTGGTGCTTGATAGGTGAGGTTCTATATAGTGAGAGAGATCTGCATGTTCAGTGAATTAAAACTCAGAAAATGCATGGTTTGATAAATTTGGGTAAATAATTATCCTACCTGGAATGTAGTGTTCCCTCTATAAATTGATGATAACATTAAGTAATGTTATAGAAAATGTGTATGAGTAAATGCATTGTTTATGATACTTGGACATGCTAATGATGCAGTGATGCAGTTTGTGACAACACAGAAAAGATGGAGAAATTCATTGCTAGGCAGCACAGTCCTATATCTAACACTTAATATTGTTGCACCCACACATAGTCTTTATGTTTACACTAGAAGAGAACAGCCTTGTAATAGTCAAGATGAGAAATGGCTGAGGTTTAGCCAATTTCAACAATGGATCTAGAGAGAGAAAGAAGAAACTACCTTCCTGGGCTCCTCCAAATAATTTCTCTCCCTGGTTATAAGTGATAAATGTCATAATAAAAGTTGCTGGGGTGTTCTCCTCTCACATACAACTTAAATTATGGACACCTTCTCCTGAAAAAGACAGACACAGGAGAGGTTCTGAGCAGGTGAGCAGAATTTATTAGTCACATGGGACCATTTGGCCTCTGTATCATGAATCATAACTTAGCCTGGGTGTATTTAGGGTTGAAAGAAGCAACAACAAATGGGAGGATGGTATTAAATAATGATTTCCATAGAGGGCAGTCGGATTCACCCAACTCCATGAAAGTTAAGCAAGAGAACTTAGAAAATTAAAACACAATATATTTCAAAGGGATAAAGGATGTGTATGTTAGCTATGGGACACAATATGAGGGTATTGAAGCAAGTGTTAAATTCCATGATCACCACTACGCAGATAAGACATCCCTGTTTGTCTTTAACCACATTACTGATGTGAGGATAGCACAGTGCAGTCATTGTAGCCACTGACAGAATGCAGTCCAAGGCAAAGGGATGATGATGATGATGATGGACGAAGGGACGTATCTGAGAGAGCTGCAGCTGTGATGCAGCTTCCTTTAGCAAGAGCCTTATTCCCCATGGATCAGGTCAGACTGTAGTTTAAGATGATCTCTGGATCCTTCACCCAGTTCATACAGGCGTCCCCTGACAGAGTTGTCTGCAGTTCGGCCAGGAGCTTCCATTCCTCCCCGGCGCTGATGCCAGCTGGATGCAGCGCACAGCACCTTTCATGCAGTGTCAGTGCTTGCCAGGGCACTCTAGCTGCCCAGGAGCTCTGTAGATGCTCTGAAACTATTAATTCAGCCTCTCCACAACGTTCCGTCCTGGCTCACCCCTGAATCAGGTTTAATGATGAGTGACCATCTCCAGAGTGCACCATGTTGGGGCAGAGATGAGCCCATGGGTGAAGGAAGTGGTYGCCCCTTCACGGCTGGCACAGGGTGAGTGTCCAGGCTGCTTGTCCTGCGTCGGAGGCAGGCTGAGCCAGGAGCGTGGTGTGCGGCCACCAAGGGAAGC
Organism: Eudromia elegans; assembly: GCA_003342815.1. Lineage (NCBI taxonomy): Eukaryota > Metazoa > Chordata > Aves > Tinamiformes > Tinamidae > Eudromia > Eudromia elegans. Next base: position 3,276,105 of record PTEX01000004.1, on the reverse strand, counting down.
TGCCACAAGCCCCAGCTGTTCCTCTGTGAAGTGGGTTTCTTCAGCCATGTCCTTCCTAACGCAAACACACAGCAGCAAGGTGTATCAGAGAGAAAGAGCCTCTGCCCTCTCCTCAGCAGTATGAGGATCAACCCAGTTTGCCGGTGCRGCTGCCAGTTGCCCCGGACACGATGGGCTGCAAGACCAGGCCTGTGCCAGGTGTCCGTCATGATCCTTAACTCCTCTGGAAGACAGCAAGGTCTCCATCATGGAGCAGCAAATAGGAAACCACACGGAAAAGCAGTGGTGGCAATTTGTGGCTATTTGCCCCTTTGGTGATGTCGTTCACCATGATATCCTTGTGCTGTAGGAATAAGGTGGAACTGCTTTCATTGGCAGGGCATCAGAAAACTGGATGTGGCTCTTAGGTTTTTGGCGGGACCCTGGCTATGTCGCTCACCCTCCCGCTGCTCCGGAGCCCCTTGCTCCGTGGGGTGAGGTGAGGGCAGGTCCTTGGGCAAGCCCACGTTCCCCAGCGGGGCAGAGCACGAGGGGAGTTAGACAGCTCATTCTCGTAGGACCTACACGCTGCAAASGGGCCTTTCTGCTCGGCGCGTGGTGGCCTCGCCACGGTCCCCGCTGCCGCTGCTTCTGCGGGCCCTTCGCGCTGGCGCCGTGCCCGTGCGGGCCGGCGTGCTGCCGCCGCCGCGGGCATCCGCAGTGCCCGCCGGCCGCCCAGGTGAGCGCCRCCACCCGGCCCACGCGGCGCGAGGAAGCCGGGCCTGGGGGGAGGTCACACATCACCTGACCCCCTTCAGCCAACTCGCTGAGACAAGACGTCAAGTTAATGAGCCCTCAGGCCTGTAATTAGCTGTCAATTACCTCAAATTAATCAACTCCTCGCCTAATTAAGCATAATCGGCAGGTGGGCAAAAAACGGGCCATTGTGTGGGAGCCATGAGAAAAGCATGGCTGGCAAACTTGGTTAGGATCAGCGGTGCATTCCCTGCCTGGCTGCACCACGGACACCCGCGCCGCCCGGCCCCGCTTAAAGGCGCCCCATCCCCTTTCGGCTTGCGTGCCGGGCGGCAGGGAGGCGCGAGGGGCCGCGCAGGGCCCCGGCGCTGCCCCCGGCCCCTCGGCGAGGTGGCCACCTCCGCTCGCCTGGAGAGGGAAGCCCCAGGCAGCCAGGCACGCAGGAAGGAGCGGCGCACCGGGTGGAGGAGGTCAAGGGAACGCTGCCGTTTTGGAAGAACGATGCTGCGGAACAGCCACGTCCGCAGCCGCGGGTGGCAAAGGAAGGGTCCGACACAGCCGTGCCGAGCGGCTGGGTTTTATTTTAGTTGGGAGGAGAGAGGTGTCTGCAGGGACGGGGACTGCCCAGACTGGCTTCCCCTCCCCGTCTTCTCCCTACAGTTACTTCGCTCTCCTCTCCATTTCTCTACGTTTTGATTTCCCTCTGAGCCCCGTGAATAAAACGCACCTTGTGTGTAGGGAGCGAGGCCGACCTTGTTGACGAGGCTACCTGCTTATGGCRCGACGGAGATGCATGCAGATGGAAAGCAGGGTTTCAAAGGGTATTAATTACTACCAATAAAAATGAGTCACGTYGCGTTAGTTTTCGTGTGAAACGAACACAGCCCGGATCCTACAGGGCTGTGCTTGGAAGAAGGCAGAGGATCCCTGCCGGGGCGGGGAAGGCAGCAGGTTTCCTGCCAACTTCCAAATGCTACCAGCACGGAAACTCTTCCCTGCCGTGCCAGGGGCTGGGTCCTCCACGGTGTGTGCTAAACCCTGTGTTTCCACAGCAGACACTAGCTTTCTTGAAAAGCAAACAAGCCTCAGTGTCCTTCTGAGCCACAAACAAGATGGGCTGAGGAAAACGTAACTCACCATAAGAGTATTGTACGTAATATTAAAGTGAAAGGTTTTGATTATGCATGGAAAGTCCATTTTTTATGTAGCCAGATTATCACCCGGCGCGCTGGATTTACACTGCATTAGTGATCATCAAGATTAGAGGCGAATCCCCAGATAACAAATGGGAACACAAGACGTCAATTTATGACATAATAGCAATAGTAATATAGCAATAATAATGCTCAGCCAGAGACGGCGAGCTGGAGGGTGAGTCAGGGCCCTCAGCCCTGCAGAGAGGGTGCCTGTGTGTGAGTGCTGTTGGTTGGAAAAGCKCTCCCTTGCGTGCCCAAGGAAGCCTTTGTGTGTCTCTCCTGCCGGAAAGGACAGTGAAGAACCCAGCCCGGGTCTGCAGGAGCCGGTGCATGCGGCACCGGGCAGCAGAGGGATGGGTTGGGAGAYGCCAGCTGCCCCCGTGGCTCTGCCAGGTGTCTGTGCAGGTCACAAGGGCAGCCAGGGTCTCTAAGGAGAAGGTACACGCCATGATGCGTGTTATGGCAGGTTCCTTTCAGTGCCTGTCACCACTTGGAGCCCAAGCCCTGAGGAGAGGGCTAGACTCTCCTCCAAGGATAGCTGCTTTGAGGGGAATCGGGAACCACAACAGTATCCTTATTTCCATCAGTTTGTGAGTTTCCCTTCTTTTCCTTCCTTTCCAGGTGTCTTCTTCTGGCTGCTGCTCTGCCCCCTCTCTCCATGGGACCCATCAGCATGCTCCAAGGTCCAGCCCGGAGAGCATGTGCTGAGCACCAGCCYGGAGGCTGCGGCAGGAGCCACATGCTGGGGCTGAGCAGGGGTTTCCTACGGCTCCTCTTTATTCACGGGAATGCTGCAGGTGCACATCGATTTCACCAGCTCCTTCCCATTGAGAGCTGGAACACTCGAGTAACTTGCATCAGGGATGACTAAGCATTTCTATCATCAGCACCCCTTTTTAATCACTCATAACGCTTTCAGTCTGGGAGTGTGAAGATCTCCAGATCTGATCTCCATCCAGGAAAACATCCAGTGCAGGCTTTTGTTTTGCTTCATTTGAGCAAAAATGGCTCAGATGTTTATGAGGATAAGTGTCCAAGCCACAGAATTCTTATCCCACTATAAAACGAAATTCTATCCTTGTAGAAATGAGAAAAACAGGGAAGCAGGCAGCAGAAATCTGTTAGGGGTAGACTGATGGAGCAGCTTTCAGTGATCCACTGAAAATCAATCGTGACAGAGCTGAGTTGTTACAGGTTGAAAAATTGTGCTGAGAGGCAGTGCTGTTGCTGGCGATGTGGGACTGCTGCTAGCGGCTCCAGGTCTCACAGAGCACGGCACTCCGTGCTGGGCAAGGGGGCACAGTGCTGTGCGACTGACCAGCGCCCTGCCCATGGAGCCGAGGGGTTGCACTTAACCAGCTCACAGAGGGGAAAACCGCCTGYCTACAAATACTCCCCTTGAGCCCTATGGCTGGCGGGGTAGGTTCTTCGTGAGGCCTGAAGTTCATCTCCACGTCCACAAGGAGGAAGGGCATGTGGGCAACTTCAGAGTAGATTAAAGAAATCCAGCAGCACTTTTGATACCAGAAGGACAAAAAAGTAAAGGTATTTTGTATCCCTGACAGTGTTTGAAGTGCACYGATCACTCCAGCTGTATCAGACTCTGCTGTGCCACAGGTTGTGCCCCAGGTGGGTAAATGCTCTTCTCCTCCTTGGCTCTTCACAGACAGATGCAGAGGAAGCTGAGCAAGAATGAGCCTATGCCCTTTTCTTGGTAATAATAATATAAATAATAGGTAGTGGCACTTATGCTGATGGCTCTGGGGATATTCGTGCACAAACACACTTGCAGGGCTACCTAGAAGTGCGCAACCAGGTGCAAGCACGCTTTGCCAGGAGCATGTAGCTGTGGTGCACGGTGGCACGCCCAAGCCCAGAGCCTGGCGGGGGGACCACGATGCGAGGCTGGGAGTGGAGAGGCTCTAGCACAGCTCCACGGCAGGGAGAGCACTGGCTGACACCCAGCCAGCTCAGCAGGCACAGCAACTTGCATCTGTCCGTGCCTGTCTGTGTAGACAYGCACTTAATAACCATTACTGCTTTCCAGAGCAAGTTTCTAGGCTTCATTATATTTTTACTTGTCTTGCAGGGAATACAGCAGGAGCTCTGATAAATGAAGAAAAAGGGTTGCTCGCTTTTCAGAGGATTTATGTGACAGTCTCTCTTTCTCACTGTAAGCCCGAGAAAGTCCTCCTGCCTTTCCACGCTGCTGCTGCCACTGGGAAGCAGCGGATAGCTTGCTCTGCTTTCGGGAGCCAGTGGGCAGCACAAGCAGCGCTTTCACAGCCGTTTCACCAGCAGTGGGTCAGGGCCGTATGCAAAGCYGCTTACAAGCCGGCTGCAGCCAAGCTCAGGCAGCTAAACCCAAACCCAAAAGAGCCAGAATGACAACCGGGAATGGCCCCAGTTGGTGCTTTATCACTCGGTCAGCTCCTAGGAAGCAAATGCCACAAATGATTTTAGTGAATAGCTAGACATTTGGTGGAGATGTGGAGCAGGGAAGTGGACAGGAATGAGAGAAAAGACGAACCCACCGTTAGGCTGGAGTAGACCCCAAGGGCACACACTCGTAGTGGGCCAGGGTCTCTTTTCCTTTGCCCTCCAGTTCTTCTCATGATGCACTAACTTTAAGACCCCTCAAAGGGAAGAGGGAACCAAGGTGTCGTGGCCTCTTCTTTGTTTTTAATTACTTCCCATTTTAATCTTGATTTGCATGTCGATCTCTCAGAACTGGGCCAGGGACTCCACAAAGCCCTCGTCAGCAACTCCCCCAATAATAAACAGGAAAAGGCTTAAGGGGCAAATCACTTGCATGTTAATGAGACTGTTTGCTGGAGTCAAGAGAGAAAACAGCAAACAAACAAATGGACTGAATTCCAGCGGCAGCTGTTTGCTCCTTAATCTCGGCTCGTCAGAGCTGCCCTTTGATGGGACACAATCTACACAAACGATTGTGCTAAATCTTCTAATCTACGTCCTCATTATTACATCCCTTCTTACGCATGTAAATCAGGGACAAACTCATTTTAATATGTAGATAGATTATGGAAGGGAAGGGGAGGGGATTGGAGGGGAAAAGAGCTGCTGATGGTGTCTGTAGCTGTGTGTTTGAGGGGGTGTTAATGAGGGGAGCTGGCTGTGGAGAGCCCCCCGGAGCAAGGGGGACCTGTGGTCAGGGGACAACAAGGGGCTACAGAGAGATGAGGGTGCTGGCGCTGAGGCACTGGAGGAGTCCGGGGAGTGGGGCATGTCGGCAGGGCTGGTGTGACGGGGCAGAGAGCTTGGCCTCCTTGTTGGCAAGATTGTGGTTAGGAGATGTGCAGGATGTGCAGCCATGGTTAGCTGGTGGGCTGGAGACTAGGCCAGCCAGCTTCGCCCAGCCTGCAGTAACAGGCTGCATCTCGACTGTGGAGTCTCAGGAGGCAGCCTGCTGCTTTTCAGATGAATGTCACTAAAGCCATGGCCATGGTTTTTAATAGCATTGTAAGCAGTTGCTTCAGTAACAAGCATGACTACAGGAAAAAGAGCTCTCCTGCATTTCCCTGACTCCTAATGCCGCTGCCATGTGCAACCTGTTCCTTACTCCACTAGCACTTGCCGTCCACAGGAGCAACCTGGTCGTGCAGCACCAACCTCACTTATCTGAGGAAGCTTCTCCTCTTCTTCTCCAGGATTACCAAGCTTAAACAGCAAGGTAAATTAGAAAAAAATATTTTAAAAAAACAATCTAGTGGAGTAGTAAATTATCCTTTGGCCTCATATCTGAGAAGGTGCCACGCAAGGGACAAGCAGTAGATTAGAGCACAAAAGGTCAGTACGAAAGAAGAGCAAAAGCATGCAGGAGCATAATCAAAAAGGCCAAGCATAAAAAAAAGGCTGCAAGTAGCAGGCTAATCAAAGGGAATGAGAAAACATTCTGTAAATTCATTAACAGCAAGAGGAACACTAAGAAAAATATTTGTTCACTACTCATCTGGGAGAGAAAATTATTGATAGAGGATAATAGTAGAGAAACTAATAACAGTGCTAAAGGAGTAAGATCTTGGCCTAGAACAGGGAAAGAATATGGCAGAAATCATGCTGTTGAGTTAGATGCATTCAGATATATTGGGTGTGATGAGCTTCATTGTAGCTACGTAGAGTTTTGGCTGAAGCTGGCTCAGAATCAGTAGTGGCAACCTTTCAGAAGCTATAAACATGTGGTGGAGTACAGAAAAACACTGGAACGGGACAAAACAAGTATTGATTTTTAAAAGTAAAGGAAAAGGTGCTGAGTAATTATGGACCAATCAGCTTAATTCCTGTTCTCACAAAAACTCTAGAGTAAATAACCAATGTATTTGCAAACAGAAAAGAGAAAATAAGACAATGTGTTTGCAAACAGAAAAGAGAAAATAAGACAATGTGTTTGCAAACAGAAAAGAGAAAATAAGACAATCAATTTGACTCAGTGCCGATTTGTCAAGGATAAATTCTTCTCAATCCCTCCGATTTCCTGTGTCAGGGCAACAGGTCTTGTGAGTAAGAAAAGAGCAGAAGATGTTGGGTATCTTGACTTCAGTAAATTTACATATCTAAAGATATTCTAATAAGTAAACAGAGAAACATAATTTAGTAGAAGCTAATATAAGGTAGATACAAAATTATTTGGAAAATTGTGCTCAGAGAATAGCTCCCAGTGAATCACTATTAAGATAAAGGTTGTAGTGAGATCTATAAAGTTCTGTTCTGGGTCTGGTTCTGTTCAGTGATTTAATTAACAGCATGGATGACAGAATAGAGAATGGGCACATTAGGAAGACACAAACTTGGAAGGCACTTTAAGTACACTGGAGGACAGGCTCAGCATTCAAAATGATCGTGGCAAATTGGGAAAATGGTTGAAAAAACASAGATGAAAGTCAATAAGAAACCTTGCAAAGAATGTCAGTGCTGCGGAAAAAAAATGAGGTCCATAAAACAGGGGCTGGGAAGCAACTTGTTACGCAGCAGTTCTCCCCCAAAAGAGCTAGAGGTTAGAATGAATTACAAGGCAAGCTAAAAAATTATTCTACTTCTACAAAAAATAGAAACCTTCTGGAAACAATCTTTATCTCTAATCAGCATTAGTGAAACTTTACCTGGTATTTTGAGTACAATTTTGACATTGAATTTCAGGAAAAATGTGAACTCATGAAAAGCATCCCGAAGAGAGCCATGAGAATCATAGCTAGGATCTAGGAGCTCTAGGAGAGATGTTCTGCAAGGGAAGACTGAAAGAGCTGGTATTGTACAACTTGAAGTGAGAAGATCGAGAATGGACAAGAGATAATCCTCAGGTACACAGCTTTTAAAAGGAGAATGAAAAGTCTGTCCTCCATGATCATGGAAGTTAGGTGAGTYCACACAAAATTTGTCAAGAAAGATCTGGGTTATTCACTATGAGGAAAATGAATGAAAAAGAGAGCAGGAGAGAGAACAGAGGGGAGACATGGGAAGAGATCGCTTAGGAGCTTGTGCTTGTGAAGAGTGAGGYGGGTGTAGCTGATCACAGCGTGTGGCAGAGAGCAGGAACAGATGGTCTCTGCGAGTGCCGGCCAGTCCTACTTTCCTCCAGGAGTCTGTCTCCTCATTTCTGCCAGCTACTGTCTAACCTCCAGCAATCCCAGAGATGGAAGTACATGGAGACGGATGAGGCATAAGGAAGTGCTAATAGTTCACTGAACACGTCACAACTTTCCTCACTAACACCCCAGCATACATTTATTGACCAGGAATGGTGACAAAACAGAGACATAGGAGACCAGCCAACCCCTCAGATGAGCAAAGTGATGGCCTGTACCATCTTCAGGGGGCTCTATAAAAGAAAAGGACAGGGATGTGCCTTCCAGATCACTGCAGTGCCAACYCATGAGCAGGTAAACATTGCTGCTAGAGTTAAAACAGCAGCAGGAGCACTTAACCTGTTTGCTGTGAGGAAATCTTTAATTTTTTTTTCTTCCTGCAGCACTCCTTGAAGAAATCTTGGGAGGCTGGGAATGTAACAGGCTGGATTGAGTAACCACCTTAAGCAATAGATTTTCAAGTAAAGGTTGGAAATTTTATCTAATAATGCTAAAAGGCTCAATGGCTCCTGAAACAGAACATGAAGAAAGATTGGAGAGAGAAAATTATCAAGACTACCTGTGGGTAGGAAACAATCCTAAGCATTGAATCCAGGACTCTCAGAGGACAAGTGCCATATGACCAAATAAGAAGTTGGGAAAAAAAAAAAGACAGAAATGATTATGAGCTCAGCCACAGCCTCAGTAACCTCTGCCAAAATCTTGACCAATCTCAGTGCCAAACAGCAGCTGCTCAAGGCTGTCCTGCCAATAAGATCTGCAGCAGTGCATTTATATGTGATGTTTCACAAGGCAGAGGCAGCTTTCCATAGGATAGCTGTGAGTTCCTGGACTGCCACTTTGATGTGTGCCATCTGGGTCAAGTGTTGCCCAACTACCCACCTAAACACACGCATTTTTCTTTCAAACCTTTTTTTTTTTTTTTTTCTTGATTACATATATCTAGCTGAATGCGAAGTGTTGGTCTGGCTGGTGTGTATCTGGAAATAGAGCATGACCATACGCATTGGGGGAAAAGGGAGAAAGAAAGAGGAGAAATTGTAACTGAAAGAAAGAAAATAAGGAAGAAAAATTAATATCATTACCAAAAAATGGATTTAATTAGATTTTTAAAGGCAGCTTGATAAAGAAAACATCACTTTTTTTTTTTTTTTTTTTTTTCCCAACTTCCTTCAGTATTGATACTTGTCCTCTGTCACCCTTTTTCTTTGGCCCCATGCAGTCTCTCTTTCACACACCCTTACCACACTCTCAAGAGTGCATAACCTTTAATACCTTCTTCTGGCTCACAGGCAGGATAGTGGAAGGGGGTCCCTCATCCAGGATTAAAGGTGGGGCTATTCCCAGGCTATATCATGCTCCATCCTGCTCCAGACTGCAGAGAGCAGCTCACTCGTGAGGCCCAGTGTTTGTGCTGACTCTCACTTTGCATCATCTGCCAAGCCAGGATATTAGCTCAGGTCTTCAAAGCTCTCTCAAAATCAGTTACATCTGAGTCTGCATTTTCATCACGGCCCTCCTGCTCCTTTGGGAAAAYGCAGTTGACTAAGTCCATGATGAAGTGAATGAAACAGGAGATGAAAAGGAGATAAATGTCAAGAAGGTTTGGCTACTGAATAAGTTTGCAGAGGAAATACACTACTCCAACCTGGGTATATTTAGGATGCAGAGCAGTGCTCCTTTTCTTAAGAAGCTTTTCTACTGTAACAGAAAAGAGGGGTTAATATTATAATTAAAGAATACAATAGTTCCTTACTGATGGACTAGTGGGAATTTGGAATTAGCAGCAGGCAAAATGGTTTCGTGGTCGCAAGGGAACATGTCCTGAGACCCTAAGGGATTGAGCAGCCCTCAGCATATCTAAGGAAGAGCCATCTCAAGAAACACATYGTGTGGATAGATGATTGCAGGAAAACAGGCCAGGGAGGTTGTTGGGAGGTTGAGGAGGGGAAACAAGAGGCGGTACAGAATGTAGGCATTCCCCTCAGTGCAGATGCCTTCAGCAGGACCTGCTCCCGTGACTGCCACCACACTKGCGGTCACCACCAGGAGAAGAGCAAACCCACAAGAGGAGAAATGTCCAGAAAAAAATGTCCTGCACAGAAAAAATCASTCTTAAGTCTTAACCCAGCTGCACACCAGCACCGAATTAATTAGCTGCTCCACAGGGTCATGTTCCTGAGTGTGGAGCTCCATCAACCCTGTTTACAGCTGYGTTGTATTGTGGCTGCACATTGTTATCACTCCAAATGACATTGTTTTTAGCCATTCTGGTTGTCCATCTGTCTCAGATGAATTTTTTGCCCTGTTTTTTTTTTACTCTAATTTGCTAAGTTTACTTTCATTTATGTTCTCTTCTCTGCAAGATTTTGGTTCTCTCCTCCCTGTTGGGTACAACATTTCCCACCTCAGTATTACCTTTAAGTGGCAGTAATATGCACTTGATCTCCTTTTTYGATCATTTCTGAAGATACTAAGAAGGGCAGGTTAAACAGCACTTCTCCAGCACTTTCTGGAGAACTTCTGCCCTGGTTGCATCCAGAACTTACTATTTGCAGTTGTCTGCAGTTGACTGCAGTGGCTGCAGTCTCATTTCAATTGATAACTTCTATCTAAAAATTCACAATAATTTTCTCTGGAGTCATTTCATGCTCAAGAACTGACTTGGAAGGAGAATTTACTATAAAAATAGTAACTAACAAAATGAATCCCAGAACTGAACAAAACTCAATGTGTTTCAGACACTGGGCAAGAAGATCCCTCATTTTTTTTGGACTGTGTCTTCTACAATACATCTTGAAGTTATTTTTACAGAAAATCTTATAAGCAGTTTTCCTACAAGTTGAATGCATTTTTGGTGTTCTCTTCCCCTGACAGTTCCATCATGCTAAGACAATTCAAGTATGCCCAGAAAAAATGCCTTCTGTTGGGAGAGTGATGGAAATAAGTGGTGGGTTTTTTTTTCCATAGGAATTGAGTCTAGTATTCTTTCCTCTCTTTTGAAGATAAATATACCTATCATACTTCTTTCTTTAGCAYGTATCTCTGTGGTGTCAATATTTAGCAGAAAAATAATGTAATCATTGCCTAAAATAAGAACTCTTCAATACTCACYGTCACTGTGGGACAGAGGAATATACACTGGTGTGTGCGCGGTTCCCATGCCATTTCTGCAAAAACAGAACACTACCTTGTCCCTCTTAGAGTCGGATCCATCTTACTTAACTTTGGTATCTACATCTGAGCTCATCATGGGCACCTTTTATAGTCAATACCAACCTCATCAGTAGAGCCAACGGAGAGGCAATTCCTCTAACCCTGTGTAGTTGACTCTTTCAGGACAAGATGAACTGTCCCCCTGGCTCCATTGACCCTATTGACTAGATCTTCTCTAACTAGAAAGGGAATTATCCCACATGTAGGCCCCAACGTTGTAGACATTCATGCTGGGTCTAAGGAATCCCATTGATGTTGTCTCTCTAGCCATTACTTGACTCCAGATGCACATTTGCTCATGATTTCTCATATAGATAACAATAAATAGGAAATTGTTGATGTTTTCCCCTACTCTTGCTGATAAAATATTTTAGTCCAGATCATCTGCAGTGCTCTGCTATTACCTTTGGTCATGAAAGGTTTTGATCCAGTCTTCAAGCTAAGTTTGTCCCTTCTAGCACRAACTGGGGTTTGAGGACAGGCCAGGAGGATTTTGACCCTATCAAAGACTACAGAGCATTAAGATTAAGCATGCACAGTGCGCTAGATGTGGCACCTGGCCGGTTCTTTTCTGCCAGCTGGAACCAGAGGCAGGGAGAACTGGTGGCCCACGGGCCACACGACACATCTCTGCGGGGTCCAGGCAGTGCCTGAGGCTGCGGATCACGTCCTGCCCTCCGCTTGCTCCTGCTCCTGCGTGTGCTCTCTCCCATCCTTGTGCCATGCTCTGGGGTCATACTGTAAATAAAGGTGAGGAAACGACCTGGCCAAGAAATAACCTTTCCTCTGGTGGGGGGCAAGGAGTGTCTGCAGCAGCCAGTTTGCCCAGGGTCTTCCCTCTGGAGAGAAAYAATGTTCGAGACAGCTCGGGTCTTTGGGTCAAGAGGGCTCTGGCCCATGGGCTGGGTGCCCTCCTCTATGCAGGTTGATACCCAGCGCACAATATCCGAGTACCCRGAGCACCTGAGTCCTCACCAGGAGCAAGGGCAGCTCCTGGAGACTCCTCATTAGGTCGCCGGCCTCGGGAGCCGARCGCTTCCCTCCCCCACCGTACACAACTGTTCCTCATTTACATAAATTATCTCTATTCAATTATCTGTCCAGATGTCCGAATTGTGCCACCAATGATCTGTGAATGAATTAAAAATGGAATATAATTTAATAATAACTGATTAGAAGGAGATTAGTTGTTATATAAAAAGGAAAAACCAAGAGATAGCTAGTTGCCCTTAATCCGAGCCAATCCACAKTAATTATAGAAATACAGTCTTGCTTGCTCCTCTTCCCCATTTCTCCTCTCCTCCCTCCCCTCCCCATTTTCCCTCTTTCTCCTTTTCCCTTTCCTGCCTGTCCTTTCTTTCCTGGCTCTCTTTCTGCCCTCTCTTCTTTTTTATGTTGTCTCGGTCCCTCCTGCATCTCCTCTCCACTTTCTCTCCATGATCACACACACCTACGTCAACGGAGCGAAAGACCCTCCRGCTGCTGAGCCACAGGGAAACTCTGGATGTCCTGGCAGGGTCCAAGCAACAGAAGCTTTTGGCTGCATTAATGTCTGTTCTTCAAGCCTTTTAACGATGTCTCTTTATACTCTCACTCGTCTGTTAAATAAGTGTGGCATCTTGCCTTTTCGCTTGGTTCCCAATCTAGTCTTTTTTCAGGCTTCCCTCTGGCTGTCATTGGGAGTCACACGGAGCATTTCTGCCTTGTGCTAGATGCGTTAAAGCCAGGAGCAGCGCAACCTCTGGCTCCTCCTCTTGCACCAGGACACACGGGTAGCGAGTCCCCAGGCCCCGTGGTGTCAGTGTGGCATCCCTGGAAAAGCGTGCCTGGGTTTTTCCGGGAAGCTTGGCACAGTTTTACATGCCAAGAGTCTCCCCTCCTCTCTCAAGCTTGCAGGCACAACATCTCAGAGCTGAGCTGAAGAAGGGAGGGCGGCCCCCGTGTCTGTTGGGGAGAGGAAAAAACAAGGATAGAAAAGCACACCTGGGAACCGCCATGCTCTGCGGGGATCTCAGCCTCCTTACCTCTCCTCCACCTTGTCTGGCAGTGGTCCCTCCCTCCTGGTTGTGACCTGCCTACCTGCAAGGGCTCCTGGTGTGAACATCCATCCCGCGTGGTGCTTTGCAGTGGCATCGAGCTGCTTAAATAAAAACTCTATAAGAGTGTTTTCTAGTTCCTCAGTAAATTAGAACAAGGTAGGGAAAGAAATCACTTGATGGTGTGCAATGCTAAGCTGGAGGAGACATTTATCTCAACCAATTCCACCACTATTGGATAACAAGAAGTCAAATCTAACCCCTAAATTAGAAATTGCTAGATATGGGTAATGGTGATATGGCTTAGAGGAACACTTCTTATTTTACAAGAAAAAACATTCTGAAAAGTGAAATATATTCAGTGTTATGGACTCATCTACCTATACCAAGGTATAGGGTGCTTAAAAACTTCAGTGTCTCAGCTCACTGTACAAATTAAGTGCCCTTCCCAGCCCTGCCATTTCTCAGCTAAARGCTCTGCTGCTGCTCCACACATCACTCTATAGAGCCCTCCTCATGTTGGCAGGTCCAGCTCCTGTTTCCACATTGCGAAGCCAGGGAGATCTGCAGGACACTCTCCTCCTTTCAAAGCCGGCCCGTAAACAGTGGCTCGATTTCTCTGCTGCAGCTGTGGAGTTTAGAAAGTCAATGGGAGTGACTCCTGGGGTCTCCGGTGCGAGCTGAAGTTCAGGCTCCCAAGCTGTTCTGGTGCAAAGCCCTGGCCACCATCTCTGGGGCTGGAGCAGGCAGGAGCAGGAGCAGGAGCAGGAGCAGGAGCGGGAGCAGGAGCGGGAGCGGGAGCAGGAGCGGGAGCAGGAGCAGGAGCGGGAGCAGGAGCAGGCCAGTAGCCCTCGCGTGCAGCCCCGAGACAAGATCTTGTCTTCATCGCTGGAGGAGCTCTGAAGAGCAGGAGTGCCTCTGGCTGCTCAAACCTTGTGTGCTGTGTGTTGTGTCCTCAAATATTAGCCCAGACCGTCTATCTGATGTATTTAACATGCACTTTTATTCTGTGGCCATTACCATAGCATCTGAGCATCCAGGGGACGTCGTTTGTCACAAAGCATTTTATATAAATAATATTTCATAGATTGTTTTCTGTCAAAGAAATGAAGACATTTCCTTTGGCTGGATGTCTGTCTAGTTGGCAGGTCTATTACAGACTTCCTCAGCTGAGACTGGCTGCACCAACAAGCGGCAAACATTTCACAAGACAAGGATCAAAGTCATCAAAAATAATCTAACCATTTAAAACAAAAGAAATAGATTGCTATGAAACACGTGGAATTTTGATTAAGTTCTCATTCATTTCTTTTCCTTAACAYAAATGTAAATGTGAAGATTTCCTTTGTCATTTTGATAACATATGATCTGGCTCAATTATCTTGCTTTTATTCCTCTGTAAAATACACCCTGCCCCTCAAGTGTATTTGTGTAATACACAATACACGAAGGTCCCTGTTTGTTCCCTGTTTAGTCAGTAACCCTTGGATGGGTTGTCTGTGGCAAAAGAAGGTGAATGCAGATCTCAAGTAGGTGATGTGTCTYCTTTACAAGTTTTGCCACAAACAGAAAAATACCTTGATTGTAATTTCTATATTGTCACCAAATTTTGTGACACTTCTTGCTTTATTTTGCTTTCCAAGAAGATCCAGCTCTTCAGCTGAAGAGATGAGAAGGAAATTTCATCTTTTGTTAAGAAGCATCTCTGCCATCACTGTTGCAAAARAGGACAACACAAACTAAAGGAATCCTTGCATTCAGAAAAAGAGCTGGATTCGTTATTTAAAGTCTTTCATAATTTTCAGGTTTTATGGACCTAATTCTAAAGCTTTGGATTCTTGGGGTTTTGCAGTAGGCACTTTCATGTTTTGATAACGGAAGCGTTAGCATTGTGCCGCGAGAAGGTGTGCTCTGCGGCCTTTGAAGGATGTCATTTACATATGATTGGTCTTTGATAGTCTTACTTTTTTGACTGATACTTTACTTGCAAGTAGTCCCACTAGCTKCTATGAATATTTTTCAACATAGTAATTTGAAAAGAGGTAGCAGATTTGCCCCTTAGGTTAATGCAAGACAAGCCGTAGTTACTGAAGGTGTATTGATGCTTTATGTTTTGAAACAAGTGATGTATTCTGTTTTCCAAATCCATCTCTGAAACCCACATGAAAGTATTATGCACTTTGGTATCTCTGTTGTGGAGATTCAAATCTAAAGAGGTTACTGAAATGTTTCTCTAATGTTAATTTTCTCAGGTTCAGATTTATGTTAGAGGATGTGTGAACTGGAAGCATAATCAAACCCTTAACACACATTGCCTTCTCCTTCTCCTTTTTTTCTTTATCTTTATTTATTTGTTTGTTTGTTTGTTTGTTTGTATGCATCCCAGTCTTGGTATTGTTTTCTCACAATTATTAACCTCTGCAGGAACCTCATTTTGACGCTGGTTTTGCTGGTGGTTGTTACAGAAGCTTCTCAGGAAGGATCATTCAATCACAACAAATCCAAGAGCAGGTCACAATGCCCCGAGCCGCTTTGGCTTCGTTTCTCAGTGTAGGTGTYACCAGCATGAGGGACACTGTGGCGACGTGAGCTGAGGGACCGGGAGCTCTGCAGCGCCCTCCTACCCTAGCCCTGCAGGAGGGCAGCGGACCCCGAGGAGCGAGCACTGCTCCCCTTCCAGGGCTTCGACTTCACTAGGGCCGGTATCACTGTGACCCATTCCCACCTACAGAGCAGGGCACGTCCTGGCCTTTGCCCAGAGCCACCAGCCTCCACCAGGGCCAGAGGGAGGGAAGGTTTTCTCTGGACATCAGAACTGGACACYGTACTGATCTGTTATGGTCTTGGGATGCCAATAACATCCCCCTCCTGCTATTTGATTATTTTCTTGCCTATCTACCCCCAAATTGCACAGCTCTGAAAGGGCAGATCACAAAATCCATGTTCAGTTTTTATTATCTGTCGCGTCTCCCATGTCCTTCTCTGAGCTGCTCCTTCCTATGACAGCATCCCTCAGCCTGTGACCTTCATCTTCTGCTCTGAGATATATGGTCTTGCATTTGGCTATATTAAAATCACATATTGTCCAAATGAGCAAAGCCTGCCAAGTGATCCAGATTGCTCGGTGTAACTGACCTGCTCCCATCATWATTTATCATTCCACCAATTTTCACGTCAACTAGAAATCATTACCAGCATCGATTTCATGTTTTCCTCCAAGTCGCTGCAAAGACTCTGGGTGGTGCAGACCAAGAAATGACCTCTGGGGATCACTGTCCCCCCCAGACTTCCTTGCTGGTGGATGACTCCCCGTTCCACTTCGGAAAATGCCTCCCTGAGTGGTTCTGAAACCGTTTAGTGCCTGCAAGGCTGGGCTTAGGTCCGGCCCCTGAGCTTAGCACCGGCCTGAGCTGGCACCTCAGGGCCCCGGTAACATCTCCCTTCACCGYGGGCTGTGCAGTGGCCCCGGGGAGCCGGTGCGACGGGGCTGGTTCTCCCCCAAACCGGGGCGAGTGCCCGAGCGGCCCGGAGGTCTCTGTCCCGTCCCGGGGGTCCGGTCCCGGGGGTCCCGTCCCGGGGCCGCCCCGTCGGCGGCCGCACGAGGAGCCGCCGCCGCGGCGCGTAATTAGCGGCATTAGCGGAAGGAAAGTTGCCGGCTCTGATCTGCTGTCCCCGGGCCACGAGGTCCCCCCCGGGGCCGCCTCCTTCCCTTTCCGCACTGCTCCCTTGCACGCCGAGCCGCGGGCGGGCGCCTCCCGCCCCCGCCGCCCGCGCCCGCCGCCCGCGCCCGCTGATTAATTATTAATTGAGGCTCCGCGGCCGCTTAATCCGCGCGCGGCGTGTCCGGCCCCGCGGCCGCTGCCAGGCCCGGGGCCGCCGCTGTAATTACGGCCCAGACAAATCTCCGCCGGCGGAGGGGCAGGGAAATCTGCGCATATTGCAGCGCCCCCCCACCCGCTGCCC
>PTEX01000004.1:3196076-3258961 GCA_003342815.1 Eudromia elegans | reverse complement strand
GGCGCCCCGGCCAGCGCCGCTGCCGGCGACAACGCGCCACGAGCGAGCGGCCCCTCGGGAGCCGCGGGCCGGGGCTCGGCGCGAGGGCCCCTCTGCGCCCCGAGGCGGCTCCTTCCCGGCCGAGGGAGGCGGCTCTTCCCGAATTCCAGCGCTTTTCCACCCCTGCGAACCCTGAAAGCAGGGATGTGCGATGGGAGGAGCCCGCGCCCTTCCCCGTGTCTGTCCCTCCGTCCACCGCCCCGGCCTCTTCCTCTCTCCCCTCCCGCTGCATCCTCATTTCCATCTGTTTAAACGGCAGCAGCAAAGTATGTTGCAGGTATTTCAAATTGCACCATTAAAGATTTTATGTTGTGGATGTTAAAATTAAAAAGATATATGTGCAAATAGTGGGTATGAATTTAATCAACTTGATTTAATACTAATAGGAAACAGCAAATGGAATTTATGACTCAAAAATAAGTGATTTTTTTTTAAATAAATACAAGTACTTTGTGCAAAACAGGAAAAAAAAAATCCCAATCTGAAGAGTTTATTAGAGTCTAATCCCCAACAACAACCGAAACCGGGGCTGCCCACCCAATAATCCTGGCTGCCATTAAAATATTAAAGATAAATCTAATCGTCTCTTTATCCAAAATAAGCGACTTTTATGTGGAGAGAAAATGTCTAACCCTTTGGGAAGAGAATTACTCCTAATGCATCAAATGGAATTCAGTCAGGATGGCAAAACTAGGTTTAAAMGCAAATGAGATGGTAATAGAGATAAAGGCCAGTATAACAAATTAAAAACACTCATTTACACGAATTAAAATCCCTCCTAAAGGGTTTCTGAGTAAGGAGRCCACTGGGCAGTCTTGCTCCTTCTTGGTCCGCCGGGGCTCGCGCAACCTCCCTGGATGCAGGCTCGGGATGCGGGACGCGGCAGTGAGGGGCTGCCGGCAAGTCTTCTCCTGACCCACTGCGCACGGCAGCTTTTCACCCGTGGCCTCCCACAGCTTCCCCTGCGTCTCCAAAGCCTCCCATGGCTCACATCATGCTAGCCCCTGTCCTTTCTTCCCACAGCGTCTCTGTCACCAGCACATGTCTGGGGTSTCTCTGATTCCTCTCCTGACCTTCATTTTGTAGGCTGAGTTTTGCTGTGCTCCAGGTCTGCAGCACAGTGTGTTGGCACTCAGAGCTCAGCATCCCCCTGAGTGCGGCCGAGGTTGCCAGGATGCCCTCCCTATATCCTGAATTCCCATATAGAGCCCTGGGTGGGGGAGAGGCTGCACTGGCTCCCGGCCTCCGCTCCACAACCAGCATGGAGCCCCGGGTCTCCCCAGGGTCGCAGGTCCAGCTTGCAGAACAGCCCTTGGAGATTGGAGATCTGTCCCCCCAGGAGCTGCCCGGCCTTGCAGCCTCCCAGCAGCCAGGGAGCAGCTCGGCGCCCCTGGGGTCACGGCCAGCGCCTGCGCCCGCCCTGTGCATTGCAGCCTGTGGATGGGAGCCTGGGAAGCAGCAGAGCGAGCGGCTCCCGCCGGGAGGGCATGGCCAAGGGCACGGCCGGGCTCTGCCGAGCGCCCGCGCTACCTCACTGCGGAGGTGCCTCTCCTCAYGGCTGCAGCCACAGGCTACAGCCCACGGCCCCTTCCCGCACCAGGTGTGGCTTGCAGGGGATTATGAGCAAACAGGCACGTTTGCCAAAGCTGAGAAGACACGGAGCTCYCTCCTAACAGAGATGATCCGTAAGTAGAGACCTGCTTAGACCTCTCCTTCCAGGGCAAAACACAAACTTGTCAYCCCGGTGAGAAAGTGAAAGGCAGTGAAATCTGAGCTGTCACTGACATCSATACTGTGATATGAATAAGGGCAGTTCTCTGCAGAGCTCCAGCTTCAGGCTGCTTACATTTCCCTCAATCATTTTATGTTCACTTTATAATTTTAAGATTATTGATGCAATTTTATGGGCAAGACCGTTTTTTTTTTTTTTTTGTGGTTAACATTTAAGATCTGGAACACGAGAACTGCGTCTGAGAGCCTCTGTGAGGAAAAAGAAAACAAAAACCACGCCACTTGTCCTCCCAGATTTGATCTTTCAATTTCACCTTTGCTAGAAGGCTTCTGTCTTCTGAATGGCAATGCAATGTGACCTTCTTGGTACCTTGACCTCTTATTCCTAGCAACATAAAAATTGGGGCTTACAAGGCCCTTGTAAACCACATAACCCCTTCTCTGACTGCCAAGCGAGATCCACTTAGTTATCTGAGATGTGTGTCCAGACTGGCCCTAATCCCCCTTATGACAGTTCTCCAAGACCTCCAGGCACCCTATCTTTACACTCACGTCTCCTTGCGGTTTGAGGCCTTCTCCTGCTGTCCAGCTACAGCTGGAGTTCTTCCTCCTSTCCTGCTGCATGTCAAACCATCCAATTCTCAGCCCATCCTCAGCAGATATGAGACAATTTCGGGTGCTCTTCTCTGACGCTGTTTTTTTTTTAATACTTGAAGATCCTGATAGAACCTTACCCTCTTCCCTCTAGTCTAAAGAAAACCTTTTTTTTCCCCCCCAAACATCCCTCTACATTTTCTACAAGTCTCATTGTTTTTCTCTGGTTCCTCACCCATTATTCCATACCTGTCCTGGGGCTTGRTTCCCAGAACGAGTATCACGAGGCACAGCCCAAGCCACCGGCTCACGAGGAAGTTGTTTAAGTTCTTCTTTTCTGCTGTGTGTTGTCCCCAACATGGACATGCTCCGTAGACCAAGGCTGGGTCAGGTAGTATTTTCCTCTCTCTGTATTTTTCCTGAAGCCTGCGTGGCTTGGAACATGATCGGCTCCTGCCGGGTACCCTCCTCCTCGTGTTGGCTCTTCCCCTTACGCAGGGCAGTATCTTTTGCTGCATGATGCTGGTGGCTAGACAGAGTCCCTGCTTTCCTTTTCTTCACAAGACAAGAAAAGGGAGTATTTATTGGAGCTAAAGAATCGTGCATCTGAGAAAATACCTTGGCATTGCGTAGAATTTACTGCGGTACTTATATCACAAAGCATTATGCAGAACTGGGCAGGACACCCTTGCACCCCCAAATAAGTACTAGAATTCGGTGGGGAATGAGGTGACCAAAAGTCCCAGTGGACTGGGCACATACTCAAGACAACTTGCACTAGGGTGTCCAAGCAAGGAGTAGAGCCTGGGTGTGCTTCCTTGTGACTGTCTTTAAACAGTTTCTGCTGGCCAGATCTCAGTACCCCTGTGCTATGCAAGAGTGTAGATGGGGTCGGGCTCCTTGTTTAGTTTCTAGGGAGGTGGTACCAGAAACTCTTTAAGTGGGACAATGCAAACAAGCTTGGCTGCTCACAACAGCTAGAATCGTGTCTACATTGTTGGTCTAACTTTGTTTAAAGTTCAGTCAACTTGTTTCAAGAAGAGATAGAAACTTTTCTTTCTCACAGATCACACTCTTGTCTCTCATGGGATGGGAGAGAGTGGAATGAAATTTCCCCTGGTGTTTTTGGCCCCGTCCAGCACTGATGACTGTCTGTGGGATCAGATCTCATGCCTCCCTGATATGGAGAAGCCACTCCAGGTTTGACAGCAGGGTTGAACATTTTCCCCTACTGGTTTACAGGTAACCAGGAGCAGCTGCTCCATACAGCTACAGAAAGCCTTGGCATCGGTCCTTACACTCAGGCAGCCCAAGGCAGAGATGGTGCCTGCTCTTTTGGGTGCTGTAGGGTTGTTCCCAACCTGGAAGATGCCAGAGGATGTGTCCTGTGCTGCTCTGTCCTCTTCACAGAGAAACTGCTGGGCAGAGGAGCGACCATCGGTGCCTGAGGCTACATCCCRACAGCTGGATGCTCCACACCACAGAGATGGAGATGTTCAAGCAACAGGAGGGATATGGATGTGCCTGTGTCTCTAAAGATGATGAGGTGTGATGTAAAAAGCGAAGGGGAGTTATATGTGATGAGAAGTGATGCAAAGAGGAAATCCCAGCTCTGGTAGGGTCTGTGACCAAAGTTCCAATGGCTTCACTAGCCAAGTTACTCTGTCAGCACTCGCCAACTGGGAACATTTAGCAATGGGCATGACACATGTCTTAGTATCCTTGTCATCTTGTACTTTGTATCTCCAATGCTCATTTAGAAATCAATATACTGACATGTAAAGAAAAAGGTGTTTAGCAGCACACTAGAATAGACATCAGAGGATACTTATAAGTGCACTGCTTATTTTGTCTTTTTAACAAAAAACAAAACCTCATATAAATTGCATAAGCTACATGGAGTCAAAGATTTTTTTTAAGTCCTGAAGGTTTAAAACCATTACAATCTTTCAGGTTGAAATTCAGCATAGGCTACAAGACTTCACTAAATAATTTCTGCATTAGGCCAAAAGCTTCTGGATGATTCATAGATCATCCCTTAAAAGAAAGAATTTCAGCCTTGGTTGAAGACTTTGYGTGACAGTGAGAACTTAGACATTTGTAGTTACATAACTGCAGACTCTCTGTGCCTCAACAGGTTTTATTAATACAGCAGGTCTTATTAATACAGCAAGAGTTTGTGCTTGTCTTATTAGCATTACTAAGTCCCTTCTCCATCTACAGTGCAACAGATTGTAGAAGAATAACGAAAATGCTCCGAGTCTGTGACTGGGGTGATTCACGGGTATTTTCCAAAGTTAAGCAGGAACACCTCTCTTTGACAGAGGGAGGCACAGCTGCCTTCCCAGTACTGGAGGCATGATCAGGAGAACAAGGAGGGACCTGGCACACCAGGAGAAGCAGGGAGGTGAGGATATGCAGCGTCGCTTTGGATGACACTCCACTGCAGAGCCAACAAGACACTCCATGGCGYAGGTGATGGAAGTGTTTGGAGCAAAGCAGTGAAAAAGCTAAGAAATTCCTAAAAATATCAGCAGGAGCCTATTTCTACACCTCCACGATCTGGCAGCTCTCAAAGCAACCAGAGGTAACACATGATGTTGAATGGTCCTCAACTGGGTGAGCTCTCATGGCCCTGTTAGGTTGGATTCCGTCAATCCTACTCGAGCTAGCAACAGAGGGGAGATAGGAGGAAGCAGTGGCAATAGTTTGGACAGAGTAGGTATATCCATCCATGTCCATCCAAGGGAAAAGGTGTTTGAGGACCTGGTGTGAGGTTTGGGTCTCTTGTGGGGAACCCCAGATCTTTTAGTGCCTGCTAGAGAGGATGCCAAACGCCTCGTTGACTTGTACCCCAATACCAAGAGCTTTGAAGAACTAWTTTGAGCTCTGTCTTGTGGTCAACATAGAGAAGCAGTCTGTGATATTTCCAAACATGAGCAAATGAGATGGAAACTGAGCTACTCAGCACTTCATGAGCAGAGCCTCATCCCTGAAGGGGAAATCAAGAGGAAGGTAATGAGGACTATCCTTGTACTTGTTCGATGAAGTTACTGTTCATAAGGCTGGAGAGAGGAAATGCAGCTAGAGAACAGTAAATTGTGGSYATCCTAGACAGATCCTGCAAATTTSGGGGACTGTTTCCAGCCTTTGCCAGGTCATCAGACACCAGGCACTTGAAAGCTGGCTCTGGAGAYGCTGCTGAAATCAGGAGACTCTCCAGCTGCGTGGTGTGAGTTGACAGAGGCCTACAAGGCCGTGAGTAGGTGGAGTGGGATAGTTTCTTCCTTGATGACCTGAGATGGGCTTCTCATGTTGATCTGGATCTGCCATCCCAGATGATGCCCTAATGATTAATTAGCTCCAGGAACAAAATTTTATGGGCTGTGTTGTGGACTTTCTAACCTTACCTGGATACAAACTATGCTAGAGATGTTACTTCATCTTGAATGAAAATTGTCATACCTCAGCTCCTACCTTCATGTGATGTTTTCTGGTAGGGGTACAGCTGCCAGTGATGAGGCTATCTTGACCATGGGTGGTGAAAAGTGCTCTCAGTTGCTGAAGAACCGTGGGCCTCAGAACAGWGCTGATGGGCAGGAGTTTCTAGAAAATAAAGCTATTTCTCCATCATTTGAGGCCTGCAGCTGCAATTTTACTAGGGAAAATGATTTAGAGGTGAAATTTTTCACCAAAAAATGATGGGGATCCTTGACAGGAGATCAGCTCGCGTAGTTCAGTTGTTGACCCTGGATGCTGGTTGTACTGATAAGAGCTATGAAATGAAGCAGGAGGAAATCCAAGCACACAACTAGTATGTATCTCTGTGTAGTGATTCGTGTGCCYGGGGATCATCTGAAGGAAACCCCAAAGGAAACATTTCTCCTGCTGCCCAGACTCTGCCTCTGGACGTGATGGGCAGGTCCATTTCATGTGTGGAAAGACAAGGCCCTTGGATGGAGGCTGCCCAGGCCAGTTCCCGTTCCACACTCTGTCACCTCTCCGGCTACTCCTGAAGGGAGAGCAGGGATGTTTTCCTCTGCGTGTGTTTCCACCGCTTCCAGCGCTATGCTGCTCCAAGGAACACAGTTTAGATCTAACCTGTGGGTTACCTCCATGGACTCTTATTTCCCTGCTGACCAGCTATTCACCTCAGAACCGGCTACGAGCAAGAAAGCGGGAGACACTGGCACGTTCARTCGTGGCTCTTCCGCACATCTTTCCTCTGTGAGTGGTGGCCCAGYCCTGTGTGCAGCCGCCCTCGGGGCCGTGTTTACGAAACCACGGCTGCCTCCCTGCCTTGCTAAGCCCACGGTCCCCAGCACGCGCGTGGGTGGGCGAAGGCCGCTCGCCCCCGTGGCGGGGCCAGGGCTGCCCGGGGCGCCCCTCGCCGCGCAGGGCTGGGCACTGGCCCCGGGCGGGCGGTGGGCACCGGGCCCAGCCCGCCGAGCCCCGGCCGCGCCGCCGCCGGTGCCGCTTTTTGGCATCCCTAATCGCGGCTGGCCCCTGTGATTGGCTGCGCGGCTCTGACCCCRCTCGGGCTCCCGGCTGGGCGGATAAAAGCGGCCTGAGGCGGGGGCTCCCGAGCATTCCCGGGAGCGGGCACCAGGGACCGCCGGCCGCAGCATGACGGGCAAGGCGGGCGCGCCGCTCGCCCCCAGCCTGCCCGCGAAGCCCAAGCCCGACGGCGCGGCCGCCGCCGCCGCCCCGCCGCCGCCGCCCCCCGCCGCGGGGGCCAAGCCCAGCTCCGGGCCCACCCCTCCCCGCTGCACCGGCTTCGGCATCCAGGAGATCCTGGGCTTGAACAAGGAGCCGCCGCCGCACCCCCGGGCCGCGCTGGACTCGCTGCCCGCTGGGCACCTGCTCGCGGCCCGCTCCGTGCTCAGCCCCGCGGGCGTGGGCGGCGTGGGCATGGGGCTGCTGGGCGCGGGCGGCCTCCCCGGCTTCTACGCGCAGCCCACCTTCCTCGAGGTGCTCTCGGACCCGCAGAGCGTGCACCTGCCGCCGCTGGCCCGCGCGCCCGCGCCGCTCGACAGCAGCCAGACGGCCAGCTCAGGTAGGCGCCGCCCGGCCCCGCGAGCCGCCGCCGCCGCCCCGCGGGGACCCCCGCTGCGTTTCGGCGCCGCGGAGCAGCGCGAGGCGGGAGCGCTCCGCAAACGGATCCCCGGGCCCGCGGGCTGCGGCAGCGAGGGGCGCGCGGCGCGGCGGGCGCCTGGAGCGCGGCCACCCCGGGCCCGGGCGGGGCGGCCMCCCGCGGCCGCGGTTCCCCGCAAATCGTTATCGGGGAATTAGGGCCCCCCGGCCTCCCTTTCCTAGACGGCAGTGGCAGCCCGCAGCCTCCTGCCCGCATCCGGCCTGGACTCCGCCCGGGACGAGAGGCAGCGGGGCCGGGCCCCGGTACCGGGGTACCCCCGGCCTCCTCATGGCAGCACCCAGAGCCCCGGCCCGSTGCCTCTCGGCGCGGGCGGTGCCCGCCGGGCTGCGGGGCTGGGGCAGGTGTGGGGCGGAGCGGCCCGGGCTCGGGCCACGGCGCCTCGCATCGAAATGCGGGGCCCGGGCCGGGCCCCCGGCGGCTCCTTCGGGGCGAGGGCAGCGCCMGCGGGTCCCTAACGCCCCCCGGCTCGGGCACCCCGCGGCGCTCGCAGGGGGCACTGCCTCTCCCCGCGGTGTTTTGTTGTTTCCCACAGTGGCTGCGTGAGCCTTTTCCTTTTTATTTTGTCTTTTATTTTCTTCCCGGCTCCGGTATTTTTGCCGGAGGAGTCCGAGATCAGCGCGCCGGGACAGGAGGCAGCGGGTGCCTCTCCCCGGGGAGGGGGCTGCAGTCCCGTCGTTTTGGGATGGGTTTGTTGAAATCGCCGGGCTTCGCGTGGAAGCGGCGCCACAGCAGCAGCCGGGCAAACGACTCCGGTGGAGACGGGGCAGAGCGRGAGCCCGGCCCGGGYCCGGAGCCCTCCCGGCAGGGGCGGATGGCGCCGGGCCGCCCGGCGGGCCGGGACCGGGACCTGGACCGGGCCACGCCGCGTCGGTCTGGGCTGCGGAGCGCGGCCGGCGGCGGCAACGAAACCCGCGCCCCGAGGCCGAGGAGAGCGCGGAGCCGGCGGGGCCGAGGGGAGCGCGGCGGGGAGGGAGCCCCAGCCCACGGCCGCTGCCTTTCTGCCCGCAGATTCCGAGGATGTCTCCTCCAGCGACCGAAAAATGTCCAAATCGTCCCTAAACCAGAGCAAGAAACGAAAGAAGAGGCGGCACAGGTGAGCGGGGCGCGGCGGCCCCAGCGATACCGGCACCCGCGGGCCCCGCTCGCCCCGCGCCGGGCGGGCTGCCGGGGACCCGGCGTCCTGCGGCTTCCCCAGGGCTCTGCCCCTTCCTTCCGCCTCGGGCAGAATAATCCGCGTTTGGGACGTGACCGTGAGCGGCAGGGCGACCTGCCACAGGTGTCMCATAATCTCGGGGTTTGGTTTTTTTATTATTTTTCTGGCTGCGGATCCGTGTGTCCCGAGTCTCCAGCCGAGCGCCGGGGAGCGTTCGGGCTGGCCGCAGACTGCAGTGTTCAGAGGGGCGAAAAATAACAACCCGTCCCAAAGGGAAGCGATTAAATAATCAGAACTGTCCCTGCCCTGCGTTATAGCGATCTTAATAGCAGCCGTCGGCATGCGACAGCTTCTATCGATGATTTAAATATTTTATAACTTATAAATAAATGTTTCGGCAATAGATTAATTAGYTGATAAACAGAGGCAGCAGCAGAGAAGCTGAGGAAGGCTGCCGAGCTGCTTAAGAGGAAAACAGGACACCCTTTGGGAGACACTGAGGGCATTGGTTTCCTCCTGGGAGCAGGTCGGTACTTCGTCTGACTTCTCCTGCCGTTAAAATGGGCTTCGGCTGCCTGCGCTCTACAAGCGGCGGCGAAAGACGCGGTGCCAGGTTCTGGCCCTGCCCTGGCCACAGAGCCAGGACAAAGGAGGGCCAGGCACCCTCCACCCGGAGACTTAGCGACAATTAAATCAATCCCGCCACGATACAGCAAGGGTGGATTAAAAGACGCCCCAGTGAAAGCTTAGCAGGATGCAGGGGAGAAGGAGACGGGCTGTCCCAGGAGACATCCCACTAGCCACGCAACAAGAGCCTGGCTCTGGGAGCTTGCCCATGTCCGGGGGTCCCTCCCAGGGCAAACGGTCTCAGTTTGGTTGCTCTGTAAATATGTATTAGTAAATAGGGATTTTTTTTTTTTTGTGGTCAGGGCTCAAGGCTGGTACAAACTCATCAGGGACTGATGTGAAGGTCGCAATTTAGACGAGAGAGAGAAGATGTCATTTATTTTAATTTTTCATTTTAGGCAGCAAAAAAATGTAACATTACACTGTTTTTTTTTTTCTGTAATAAATAACTGAGAGCTCTGGTTTTATTGAGTGGGGATGAGAGGCCAAGAGTCTGCAAATATCTGCAGGATGTAAACACCAAAAGGGAAAGTGTTCAGCAAAAGGGACAGAAAGGGCACCTACAAAGGGAAAACTTAAGCTGACCACCAGGAAAAAGCCTCCTGCCCGTGAGCGCTGCTGGGCTTTGGAGCCCCTGTCAGAACAAGGTGGGAGCAGATGCTTAAAATCTAAGGCAGATAAAATTCAGAATAATCTTTCTTGTGATCCTGGAGAGATAAAGCATGAGCTAACGGATCTCTGCTGTTCCAAGATCTTGCAGATTTGTCAGAGCTGAAGGACAACTGTTTGATAAGAAAATGGATTTAAAAGTGGGGTATTCGTTTGTTTGYTTTGCTTTTAAATAAGGATCTGATGGCAGGCGGCTTCCTGGCATTTGCATGCTCCTTTTGTTAGTAAAGTGATCGATCTGGTAGAATTCGTTAGGTTTAGAATAGCAGAAGATGTTTTGAGGCTTTCGATTCACCCCAGGTGGAATTTTGTGGCTTTTATGAAATTCTGGGTTATTTAGTAAAGGCTTTTTTCCTTCTTTCCCACCCTCTTCTAGGAGCTACGTATTTCTCAGCTTGGTAATATACTTACAGTCTGAACAAAGGCTGTACTTTCTGTTGTTCTTTTTTCACCGTTAGAGTGTGGTTGTCTATTTTTTAAATCGTGTTTTGCCTGCCGGGGCTTTGAAGGTGGGAGATTCAACACCCGGGAGTCTGTGACCTGTCCCAGAGATGGGTGTCCCCCCACCTCCGCCTTCCGTCCCGGCTGTCCCAAGCCGAGACCTGGCAGTGCAGCGGCCGGCTGGGCTGCCGCCCTTGCGAGGCACCCGGGGGGACTGCCGGGGACAAGGGGGGACACAAGCTGGCAGGGAGCAGCGARCGGGGTATCCGGCGTGGAGCAGCCCCTGGGCTCCGACTGTAGGAGCTACCCTCGGGGCAAAGGTCTGGCTGAAAGTGGCAAGGAGCAGCATGGATAAATCCTGGGAGGACGGAGCTGAGGAGCGGGGCTCCCGGGAGGACGTTTGCTTTGTGTGTGAGGAGGCTGCTGAGCAGCAGCCGGGGAAGGGATCAGCACAGCCCCAGGGAGGGYGCTGACGGTGGCTGGTTTATTGCAGTGCGGTGAGCAAAGGGTTAAGAAAACTTTGGGTACAGGACAGGGCAGGTGGCGGTGGTTTCCCAGGTCAGGGATGAGGGAAGGCGGTTGCTGCCTGGAGAGGGAGGTGTTGGGAGCTGTTGCCACAAGGAAGTCCCTGAAAGGGAAGGTGAATTGTGACTCTACAAACTGCAGTCTCTGGGCATGTTGGGGTTCTCCATTCACCTCCACATCTGACTTTTTGTGCACTGAAATATAAGACACAGGTGTGTGGGGAGGAAACACTGTGTTACCCAGGTTTAATTTGCTTTTTGTGTTCKTTTTTATTCTTTGATACCTTTAGTTCTTCCTCTTAAGTTTCTTTTGACCAAAGAGTTTTGTTCTCCACAGGACTATCTTCACATCCTACCAGCTGGAGGAGCTGGAGAAGGCCTTCAATGAGGCCCACTATCCTGACGTGTATGCTAGAGAGATGCTGGCCATGAAAACAGAGTTGCCAGAAGACAGGATACAGGTAACCACCTCTCTTGGATCACGCCCCTCTCCCCCCTGTTCATCCCTTCCTAAACAAAAGGGAGCACACTGGGGGGGGATCATGCTTCTGACTCCATCTCCACAGGTGACCCAGTTTTAAATGTGGAGATAGCCAGATCAAGTGCCCTTGGGATTTGGATTTGGTGTTTGCATGTCGGTATGTGAGGTGCTGCAATGGTGATTTGGGGTGTGTGCAGGGTTGCACCGTGTCCTTCAGTGACAGAAAGGACTGCGCTGACTCTGTAAACTTCCAGAGCAGCAGYCACAAGGTGTCTAGGGTAACCTCCAGATTTTATCATAGGCGAAATAGGAACATGGAGAGCGTATTCAGAGGGAGGTTGGGCAGGGAAAGAGCTTATCTCCATCCCTTTAAACACAGGAGGATGCTCAAGGATGGATCAGGCAGCTAATAAAGTTGTGGATGGGATAACTGCAGTGTGGAAATGATACCTGAATTGCAGTAAGGGGAATGGCCTTGGAAGCTGCTCCCTTGAGGCTATGGGAGGTAGTGCAGAGCCCGCTTAGCAAGGTAGCACTTGTGSCATGGAGGCATGGCCCTTGCTGGGGCTGTTCTCCCCAGAATATCAGCAGGCCTTTCCCCTCCCAGTCCTGAGCATGTCCTGTCCTCCCTCTGCTCAGTGAGGAGCACTACTTGTCCTTTCTTGTGCTTCTTGTCCTGGTTTGCTGTCGGACTCCTGCTGACCTAGCAGACTTCTGGATGTCCTGTGTGCTGGGGGTGTTTCTAGCAGACTTCAGAAAGTGGTCCGTTGCCTGAAACTTATCTCGTGGCTTAGGACTGTGTTCTAAGCATCGAGTCCTGGTGCCTCTACAGAGCGTGTWGGATGGAGGGTCACATCTCCTCTTGTGGCTCTGTAGAAGTAAGGATGMGACCCGCTGGGAGTTCCTATGGTGCTGGGGTTGGAATGAAGGTCTTTTTTTGACTCCCCATAAAGCACCTTTTCAAGYAGAGATCTGCCCAGTGACACAGCAGATCCTGAAATGCGGAGGCACCGTTTCTCTTACAGCATCACCGATGAGGAGTAATGTTAGATCCCACAGCCCTCTCCAAGGAGTTAGCACGTGATTGTCCCTTACCAYGTGTCCTATCACTTTTTCCTTGTCTATACCTCTTTTGGGTGTGTGTGTGTTGAGCCATGGCAAAATATTCCCAAACTTGACCACACTTCTTGATATTTTGCCTCATGTTCCTTTTTAATTCAGCTCCCTTTGKATGGGTCTAAAATTCTTCCCTTTGTATCATGTTTACACTCTTCAAATCTAGGCTGTTCACCTGTTTTCTTCTCCCAACTGTCACTTTTGGCTTTCATCATTACTTAAGCAAGCTGTAAAGATCATTTCTGAAATCATTCCTCATAAATCACACTCTGGTCTCTTAATCATGTAGTTGTTGTTCTAAACTCATCTGGCTTGCCAGTTTTCCTGATAAAGAAGGGCCCAAAGCCTTTTGCTGCACACCAGATGTGCTTGCACTGCTTCAGCTGGGCTTTTGATTCTTTGCAGGACTTGCATTACATTAGCAGTAGCCTATTTTGCTTTCATATCTGCTTTTTGTTTGTTTGTCTAGTGGTAGCCCAAGGTTTTTTAGACAGATCTGCTCCTTAGACTCTTTTCCTTCAGGGCCCTGGGTTTCAGACAACACTTTAACTTTGGCTAGCAAGAATAGCAACAGCCCTATGAGAACAGACAGCGGTGAGTACTGGAGGTCACAGAGGAATATGAGACCACGCTTGCTGAACACTTTGACAATTTTCAGGGAGCTCAAACACATGTAATTGTCTTAACATCCTCTGACRGGAAGTTTCATGCAGAACTGCATGTATGGATCAAATCTTTTCTTGAATATACAAGCAGCATCATTTAATGCCCAATAAAAGTCTTTTGGAAGACAGCTGTCAGTTGTCATTCACTTCATAATATTTATAATTCCATATCCTCTTTTCTTGCATATATTTCTAACTATTAGAGGGTGTTCTAGGTATTTGCATTTTCATTGTACTTTATTCYATCTTTCAATGTTGTTCTCATCCTCTTGTAGGTCATTAATGAAAGTGTTCTCTAAGATTGTTCTGAACATCACATGTTGTGGGTTCTTGCAGCATTTCATGTGGGATCACAAAGGATCCTCACCCACCACTGACAACTACCGCTGATTTTCATTCACGGAATATTCCTCAGGAGGTAATAGTCAGAAAGCAAATCACCTATGGAAATCAATATGAACGTAAAATTCAAAGGTTGCAGTTGAGAGAATGATGTATAGGAACTGCTTGCATATAAAACCTTAAGCAGAACACTACAAAGAGCCATCAGAGGAAAACAAAGTTACTTGTTTGAGAGAACACTGAATTCATGAAAAAATATAAAAAACATTAATTTAATGAGAAGATGAATATGTATGTTTTCAAGGCAGCACACTTTCCTATTGTATACCTCCTTCTCCTTTACTGAGCTGGCTGTTCTCAGAACAAATATGAGTGCCTCCCATTGGGCGACACGGGAAAATAATTTAATTTTCCTAGTAAGACAGTAATCACAAGTCAGATCAGATGTCACTTTGACAATTTTGCAAGATACTTGAAAAAGGCTACATTCATCAATGTGTTTACAAGACCACTCGGGAGAGCTGAAGTGCTGCTATTAAGATAAATCCAGACCTTTCTGTAAAATCTAGATGCATGGCCTCATGCTGGGAAGAAGTGATACCTCACTTAAATCTTTTTTTTCTTTTTTTCTCATAACATATTCTCTTAAATGTATGGCATGGATTAGCTACTCTTACTGAATTTGATAGTACTAAAATTTAAACCACGATCTATAAAATATAACCAGTTAGTAGATTGGTTATAATAGTCCAGTAACACTTTGATTTGGGATTATTGAAATGCTTAGTATGTTTGACATTACGGCATGTCTCTTACTGATCTAATGAATTTCTGACAAACATTTAAAAAAGATCCCAATGGCTGCTGAGGGGACACTGGACTTACCTCTTATGGGATAATCAATTACAAAATTGAAAAAAGATGTAAAAATCTGAGAGTTGTCWTTCCTAAATGATTATATGGTGCTCGTATGGATCACATAAGTGAAAGAAACCATAAGGATGTGTTTGTCCCAGGGGCTTACAACACAGTTTAAGAACTGAGGATCTTCTGTGTGTCTAGCAGGCTTTGTCACATAGCAAAAAGTCAATTTTGGAGGTCTAACTAAAGACAAAAGAGCAACTAAAACTAACTGAAAATACACTGCTCTGGTGGTTGGAGTAGCACATTCCAGTATCACCAGATATGGGGAATAGGGATGGAAGAATCAGGAGAGGTATTTATTTGGAAAGAAGCATTTATACCATGAGTAATTTTCCAGAGAAGTTTACCTTGGTTCAGCTTTGCAAATATGTTCTCTATATAAAGGTTAATGTAAGTAATGTAATGTAAGGACTCCATGGGGTTCACTCCTGAGCTCCTAATAAGTGCAAGACACGTCTTTTATCTCTTTCCGAGTCCTCCCAAGAGCCATGATGGGAAGCATGAAGAAGAAACTGGCTTCATGCAAGTTCAGCAGCCCTGGCTTGCTCCCAAGTCCCGGCAGCTTTTCCTGCTTGCTGCAGAGCGTGGCTGTAGGTGCTGCTGGAGCGTTAGGGTCTGGTGGCTCCCTCCTACCACACTCCAGGAGCAGTGCCGTGCCRCGTGCCAGCCCACGGGCCTTGGGCTGGGCTGGCTTTCGCTCCTCTCTAGCTCCTGGTGGGCACTGGAGCTGGGTCAAGGCATTGCAGTGGGCACCAGCATTCCTTCTGCACAGCTGAAGGCCAAACTCTTCAGTCTGCGACCCTGGTAAAGAGGAGGCTGGGCATTGTGGCTGGATGCACTGATTAGAAAGTAGATTATTTTTGTAAAGCAATGAATTTTAGTCCTAATCCCGCAGTGCAAGTGTTGAGCCTGAATGTCTGCTTTGTGCATTCCCTGGCCTTTCTTGAATCCGTGTATGGAATGGCTGCGGAGGGATTTTTAGTGCAATTGAAAACGGGTGGTGTTGATTTTTCTAAGGTTATGAGATTCAGCTTGTCACTATTACTCTCAGTTGGTAAAGACCTGCTGTTCTTGCTAAATTTTAGGATGACTCTCAGAAGAGAGAAACTGGCCGTAATGAGGCATGTTTCCTCTGCATTCCTACCTCTATCTCTGAACAGCAGATTCGTGGCAGATTATGTAGCTGTAAGTAAATTACCAGAGTTATTAGGATGTTKGGGGTAGATTACCAAGGTGATGGAAGCACTGAAAGGGTTTCTGCTGTGTGAGCTGGCCATTTTGATAGTCTTCCTCTTAAATACCGAGTAGCAAAACCCTGCCAGAAGTTAATAGGCTGGATACCTTCTCTTCCAATAAYTCCTATCGCTGGGGCAAGCTATGACACTGTGGTACCAGAAATGTGCAATTAACTTCCCCTTGCTTTTAAAAATGTAGAAAGTGTACAAGTGAGAGTAATAAAACTAATCAAACTTACTGGCTTGGTGAGACTATTATGATGAGTGTTTCTCATGGCGTATGGTGCTTCTCTGCCTCCATGTCTTTAATTGGTATGTGAGGAGTACATCCACTTTTCTGCCTCCTCAATAATATGCTTGTTTAGTTGATCTAAATTCATATTCATTTCCATTTTTCAATTAAGAGTTGTTTAATTTGGCCCTTTCTGTAATGGAGTGTTTTCATTACCCTTTGTCTATGGCCCGTTTTCAGTCCATGTGCTACAACTTTGTTTTGGAGTTAATGACCATAGCAGCAACCAGAGGGGTTGGGTGATGGGGGAGCACAGGAGCCTCTGCAAGCTCTTCCTAAAGGATTATCATCCACAAAATGTTCCACTGCATGAATTTGGGCAGAGGGAAAAGGAGGCAGTAGATGAAGGGAAAATGGAGGCTCTGGAATATTGCTTTGGTTAACTGAAATGGGAGGTTTTCTCACCATATATATAATGTGCCCATCTTGTGGAATCTTCCCTGGAAGAGCTGGGGCTCTAATGTAGTTTTAAAGGTGCTTTTTTTTCTCTCTTTTTTTTTTAGGGGGGGTGCGGGGGGCAGAGGTGGAGCTTTAGACGTCTAATATTTTTGCCCGCGTGTCTCACTTTGTCCCTCTGTGTTCACTCACTGAGTTCCTTCAGCCACAAGAAAATCTTCCAAATGAGACAGAAGATAAATAACAACTTTGTACTTGTCTTCTACTCTGTTCCCTGCGAGGTGTTTATGACTGTCCCACTGTAAGGCAGTGTGAAACTAGTAGGAGTGAAATGGGGCTTTGCAGTGATTTTCTCCTTCCTTGGCTCATCTGCAGTTTGGAGAGACTGTCACTGAGGATCAGGCACCCACAAGGGTGGGGACACTCAGCTCCCCACGAGTGGAACAGCAGCCAGGCAAAACATACGCTGTAGCTCATGGCTGTGGATCACCTCGGCAGGGACTTTCCCCCTTGCAGCCAGGAGGAGAATGAGGGATGGCCCCGCAGAGCTAACAGCGGCCTGTGGCAACCTGGGTTCTCCTCTCTGTATTAATCTTACKGCTTACTTAACAACAGTAGTTTAAGTGTAGCACTTCACAGAGTTACCTTAGACATTGTGCATCCCTCACCACATAAACTCTTCTGAAAAGTCTACCCTAAATCTCCATGCTGAGAACACTTTCATGCACCCTTCTGGTTAAGGGAGAACCTTCTTTCCCTTTCCTCTGGTGCTTCTGCAGTTTTCCTCAACTGATTTAAAAAAAAAAAAATAGTTAAGCAGCCTAGCAAGTTCAATAGTTAATTCCCCTGCAGCCCTAGGATGCTTGGCAGAGGGACCATCTGTGTGTTAAGATTTTCCTTTAATGGCCCTTTATTATAAAGTTTTCCTCTTTTCCTGACTTTGAATACAGATTTTTTTAACAGTTCAATAACACAGGCGCTTTASAGACATAGTTAATTTACTCTCACCTTTGTTTCTTAATGGGTCTATTTTCCTCTCTAGTGCTTATCCTCTACCCTGGTACTTCTCAGTAAGCTCTTCTGAATATTCTCTGGTAGTACCAACTTGCTCTTCCTTTTCCCTGTCCTCTGCAGGTATTCTGTGAGCCTGGTGTAGCACAGCACTGTGCATAAGGATAGAAATTGTACTGGCTTCTCCTCATGACCAAG
The DNA here is from genome assembly GCA_003342815.1 of Eudromia elegans. Lineage (NCBI taxonomy): Eukaryota > Metazoa > Chordata > Aves > Tinamiformes > Tinamidae > Eudromia > Eudromia elegans. Next base: position 3,241,368 of record PTEX01000004.1, on the reverse strand, counting down.
CTGTTGAGAAGTCTTATTCTCAGCATGTGTACAAATGGTCCTGATCTCCCCAGAGCTGAGGTTGGAAAGGGCCTACGTGGAGGAGAAATTGTGAACTGAGGTGAAGGACAAACTGTTGCTACAATATCCTACAGCAAAGGTGGCTTCCAGTGACCACCTTGACTAGAGGCTGTAGTAAAACCTCTGGAGCTCCTCTTTCTGCTCAGAGCAGCAGGAGCCACCTAGTTTGCAGACTTGTAGTTCAGGGTCAGCTGGGTGTGAGAGGTGCAGCTTGCTCTCAGCTTCCATTTCAGTGGCTTTCTATTAGACTCACTGCTGTACAAGAAGAGGCAGAGCTGATATTTTGGCTGTTAGTTATTAGAACTCTGAGCTGCAGTTCTCTCTCCAAATTCATTGACCAAGAGTGTGTAGATGTATGGGATTATTATCTGTGCCCATCACTGCTCTTGGCCAGACACACCAGTGACATCTGTTCAAGGTAACTTGTTTTGCATCCTWTAGATGTTTCTGATGTCTCTATGGCCCTGTTTATGTTTGGCCTCACTGCCATCCTTCTAACTGAGCGTCATGCGTGACTGTCATTAGTTGACTGGGAAAATTCATTGAGTTTATATTATGGCCCTGACTGAGATCAAGGCCTTAGTGGCTAAGACTATACAGACGGAAAGTCCCTTCCTGGGAGATTTGAGATGAGGTGGACAAAGCTGAGGTAYGGACGTACATGGGAATGTCCTGGTGAGCTTGTCCTAGCATGACACGCTTCTGCACCTCTCCCTGGAGGGGCTGGCCTGCTCCTGCCCTTGCTGCAGTGCAAAGGAGACCGTGTTTTGCYGGCTCTGTGGATCACGCAGAAAACTGAGAAAACTGAGCTCTSTCCTAGCCGGTGCTGATAGTGTTAGCTTGAGACCTAGATGGCAGTGCTGAGCRGATGGCCGAATGAGAGACCCCCTCAACTCTGAACTGAGGCTTCTGCTGCTCTAAGGTCTCGCATGGACAACCCTGGAGYAACAAGTTACAAGGAGAAGGTTCAGAGCACACAGAGCTAAAGCACAAGGGCAAGGAAGAGGTAGAGCCAGGAGCAGACATGTGGTAGGCAYAGAGCTCAGAGGAGTCTCCGTGGTGCAGCCACAATATTTGCCTGTCCTGCCTGTTCTGGCCTGCTCCTGGGCTGTGACAGTCCCTAGAAGGTGTTGCTAAGGTTGGGTTCTTAGAGATCTCTTATTTTCTGAAGCAAGAAATTGCAAAAACCACCCTTGCCATCTACCTTCCTAAAGGAGATGCAGTTCACAAGCATGTCAGGGGCAATGATGGTTCTATGGCTTTTCTAACTGCTGATTTCAACRCCGAAGAATTTCTAGCAGACTTGTACATGCGTGTGCACAAATATGTGTGCACATGTGCAAACATGTACATGCAACACAACGGAGCCTTAACAACACTGTAGATAATAAGAACAGTGTAAACTCATTCGTCATCAGGATAAAATGAACAAGTGTTTAACCACTACATGTTGGAAAACAAAAATTGCCATTTGCTATGAAGGAAATTGCAGCTTTCTCCTGTCTGCCTTTGCCCCTTGCCCTGTGCGTACTGGGAAAACAAGCACCAACATGCAGCTCCTTGTGGTGTGTAGGGGGCAGCAGGAGAGAGCGGGCAGCACGAGAGAGCAGCGCTCCGGTGTTTGTCAGGGAGGAGAGGTCGGGTTTCTCAAGCTCTAATTTGGGTTCTTGTTGAAAGGTGTCCTAAAGGAGAATATGCATTTTCTCCTTTGACTGCTTGCCTTCCTTTGCGCTAAATTTCAGGTGATAACATATGTGCACCCTTTGTGACTCATCAACAGTTAATGTTCATAGAGATCACTGCATATGGCTATTTATAAAGACCTGTGTTAAGGTTTCCCCTGTGCCACAGGAGCTGCACAGGAGTTTCAGAATGGGAACATGGGGCGTCATGAAATTACACAGATGGGAGTTAGGTCTGGCTAGTGGTGGCCAGGCTTACCCTTGGCATTGCAAATGCCTGTAGAATAGATGATCTGTGCAGCAGCACCTGTGTGTTAGTGACAGACATCTCCCTGGGTTTGTGGGGACTAGGGCAAGGCGTGCACCCCTGGCAGCTTTCCTGCACCCACTGCCTTCCAACTTTTCCTATTTTTCCAATAGCAGCTTGGAGAAAGACTTATTTGAGCATCTATCTATGTCCAGAGATATGGCAGCCTGTATGGAGCAGTAGTTCCACCTAAGTTCCCTGTCAGTTGGAAACCTGAAGTGGCACCATGATCTGATGATGATGAAGCCCATGTCTCAGGGATGCCTTTGCTGTGCAGATCAGGTATATGCTGAACCACTGAGCTTACTATATATGCGGTGCACATCGTATGCACACTTATTTCTCTTTGTGGAAGATGGGAGCTCTGCACCCAATAAAGTGTTCTGCTTCCAGAAGGTCACATGCAAGGAAGGGTGAGAAAATGCATTGCCACATAATGTAGCAAGGACAGGTGAAAATCCAGACTTGCCCAGGGAATATAGTCTGAAACATGTTCTCTGCTCAAGAGGAATTCTGGGCTCCTTCCCCCGCTTACTGTCTTGACTCACTTCTGTCACGTGTCAGCCCTTCCTTCGGGGTGTATCTCTATTGCTTTGTGTCCACCTTGCTGTGCAGTGCTGTGAAGACAAACCCATCTAAAGCCTGAAAATGGGCAAGTCTGCCAGTCAACCTGGCTCCTTGTGAATCCCGGCCTGGAACGCGGTGCTTGCAGAGCAGCACATCTCCTCTGCAGACACACATGAGATGTGCTCCAGTTTGTGGGGTGTCCTTGCTCTCCCTTGGGCCCTGCTTCAAGTTCACTTTGAAGACCTGTGCAGGCAGCACATCCCTTTTGCAAGCGGTTGGTTTGCAAGGAGGTTGGCAAGAGCAGGAACAGAGTCAAAGGGGGGGGAAGAGGCACTGGGATCTGTAGGTGATGTGAGGATTTTAAAGCTTTGACTGCGCAAGTGACATACAGTGCAATGCATCTCATTATGGGTATGGTCCTCTCATTATGAGGGCCATATTCAGCCAATTTGGTGCTTTTAAGATCTAGATTCAGAGGCAGGCTTGGCATGGGAGTGCTGTAAGCTTTTGCTAGGTGCCATACAGAGACTGTATTGACTAAGTGCCCTGTAAGCTAGTTTAACTTAGAGGAGACCTAAGCTTGGATCAAGGAATAGGTCTACGTTCAAGAGAGAAGAGTCCTGTCTTTTGGCTCATTCAAACGTGACTGTCTGGATCTGTTAGTTGAATGCCTGGAGCAGCTTTCCAGCTTTACCCTTTCCAAAGAGTAAAGCCAAAATAACTACAAGTAGGATCAGCTGCCATCCCCTCCAAACAAATACTACCTCTGCTTTTCTAGGAGTGATCTTAAAGTGACCTGTTTCCTTCCTCCCTTCTAAACCGCACCAAACTGTGAGGGACGTGTACTTCTTGAGCGAGGGCTGTGTCAGTGCTGGGGGTGTGCTGTGTGCGGCGGGTGCCCGGTGCCTCGGGCACGACGGGGCTGGCACAGAACCTGGCAGGGATGCAGGCAAGAGCCCCTGTGTGCTGGTGCGGCCYGCCTGCGCCTTCCCCCTGGAGTCGGCCAAGGAAGAGAGATCAAAATAGCCTTTGCCTGGTCTACCCAGCCGTGCCTCCAGAGATGGAATAGTCATACACATCATCCATGTAAAGAAATACATTAGGAAACGCACAGTGCGCAATGGTGGTCTTGTGAGAAGACTGAGAGAGTGCTTTAGTTGCTGCTGAATTCCCCACTTGCCCTCCCCAAGGCATGTGGCTGTGGCTCAGAGTTGACCACAGCTATTACAAAGAAGGGCTTTGCTGTGCATTTGCTATGCTATGAACAGGAATTACTCTTTCTAATGGGATCTCAGAAAGCYCTTTACTACCTTTTCATCAAGCAGCGAGGATGATGAGTCCTGTGATCAGCCATGCAGGCCATGTGCAACCTTTACTGCTCTAATTTAACTTCATATCCATTTTATACCAGCCGTAGAAAGTGATGTCACTGTAAAAACTACYAATAATTTTGACATTACGTTTGAAAAGACAGTAGTAAAGTCTTTGGAGGYTTACACAAGTGTGCAGCCTCCCTAGCGGCCTGGGGACAGAAAGTTCTCAAGCCATGCCGGGCTGCTCCCTCCTGGGCTCTTCAGAGATGCCCCGCACCGGGCTGCAAGCACACACTGGCCTGGCGTGATCAGTATGGGGAGGGGTTTGGAGGAGCCCAAAGCAGATCTTACGTGTTGTATCAATTTAGTATTAAGCCATGGGGCCTGTGGGCATGGATGGGAGATGTGCAGACGATAACAATMATTTGTTTGCAGTGCTTGCATTCTTAAATCCGACCCAGCTAGGGCTACTGACCCCACCAATACAAGGGAAARGACATCACTGTGTTTTCCATGGTTGATTATTCTTGTGGTAGAGGCTGGACACGGAAAGAAAGRGATGTGTAATGGCCATGAGGAAAAACAGCATGCTGAGGTGGCAACAGGGCCCCTGGTTTTGCAGGTAAAAAGGGGGAGCTCTGTGGTGGTACACAGCCGGACTAAGCAATGGGATCTGAACAAGGAATTAACAGGTATACGGCTGGAGATGGCAAGAGTGTGAAAGGCTTGCACTGAAAACCCCTGGGGTGTCATTCAGTGAGGTTACAGAATTAATCCAGGGCAGGTTGGTGGGGAGAGGGACGTCAGAAAGTAGAGTGCTAGTGAGGTTGTCTGCATGTTTCCCATGGTAGTAAATACCAGGGAGGGAAGAGAGCTTGTGGATGAATATGAGAAGTTCAGCATCTCCACAGTTCAACTGGAGATGGCTGGATCCCCCAGAGAAGAGCARGGTGCTCGATGGACAGGAACGTGTTGGATTAGAGACCAGTCAGCACCATGATGTTGGATGGGGCCATGATAGCAAATTAGCGCTAGAGGCAACGTCACAGGGCAAGTTCAGAAAGGTCTGCCTCTCACTGTTAGGAAGGGCAGTGGTTCCCTGCTGTGTTCTCCCTTGAAGAGCTCAGCCACAGAAAGGGCTTCCTTTGCAGGATTTGTGCAGAGCAGTAGTTTGGCTCCCCTGAGAAGTCAGCCTAATGTTGAGCTGCAGGTATCATCAGAGAGCAAAGGAGGAAACCTATGCTAACCCATGTGTGGGAGAGACCATCTGGGTGTTGGTGCTGGGGCAACTCTCGAGATTTCGACCCTTTCCATAGCCTTAGGTTTGCCAACAGCCCCGTTTGCCTGCTTACCCGCTCCCTACGACACGGCAGACATACGTGCTGCAGAGTGCTGGTGTGCCTACRTGTGTGCACTTGTGTGCATCCGTGTGTGTGCGCGTGTGTGCGCTTGTGCATTTGCTTGTGGCCATCTAGTGGACATTTTAGCATGTGCCAGCTCGGTCTGGGACCATCCCCGTGCTCCCCAGGCAGCGCTCTTTGATTGAAAGGCCTCCGTTGAAACACTGTGTCAAATGTGATCTATGGGATTTGTTGGGGAAAAAAATCACTATTATCAAGTATAGGTGTTCCCTTTAATGGATGTGGAATGCTTGGCTGTGTGGTATAACGCTCTAATTAGAAAGACCAAAATACAGTCATTACCTGCTACCTTGTCTGTGTTCCCCAGCCCGGAAAGTAGAAGGCCAAGGGAATTTAACAACCTGAAAACCTTTAAATATCCCATTGCTAATTCAGGTTCCTGAACTCAGGTTCAGTTCACAGCTATCATCAGGGAGATTTCTCGCTTTAGCAGACCATGGTTCAGGAGCTGATTAGGTAAACAAACTAATTAATATGATGAATGTAGGTAACAAGGGCACACTGAGTCTCACATCCCTTTGCAGAATGAGAGATTTCTCCTAACACAATTTGCTCTCTGCACCATCAATAACAATAAGTGGCAGTTACAGAGTAGATGATATTCAGCTCTGAACAAATGAGAGGGATTCAGTTGATGGTTAGATACCCTCTGAGCAGGGTGTTGTGTGACCACCTTGTATTTGCCTGGTTCGTGCTGACAGCAGGTATTGCAAAGCAACGGCACTTAGTCCCGCAGCTTTCATATGCCCAGGGGACCAAAACCAGTGAAGCTGAGAGACACTGTTGGCACTGTGAGCTGCATCCCCAGATCCAGCCTGTCCTGTGTCTAGGGCAGCACTGTGGTGCCTCAGGAGCGGCCCGGGAGAGGGGCTTTGGGCTGCTGAAGAGCAGGAGTGCACACACAGGCAGAATCTGGATACCAGCATGTTCTGCTGCACAGAAATGTGTGGCAGTGTCACAGAAAAGTGCTTTGAACACCCGTGGAAACACTGTACTACTGGTAAGAGATGAGCGGACATGTGTTTCATGAGCATTAAGTGCTGAAAATACCACGCCACTTCACAGAAGTACAGCTCTTTCCTGCCTAGGTAAGGAAATCCAGAGCTTTCTTAATGAAGAGACCAGCTAGGGCATGCTGAGGAAAGGCAAGCTCCTTCAAGAGTGGAGTGGCCTTCACCTTCACCTGATATGCCAGATCCTGGCTACTACTGCCTCTTCCCTCTATCCTGCTCATGGAAAGGGTAAAGAGAAGGTGGTTTCAGCCAATGGGATCAACAACCTGGACCACGGCTATGCAGAGGCAGCTCAGGAAAAAAAAAAAAAAAAGAGAAAAGAGAGAAAGGAGAACAGAGTCTAATGTGTCTCAACTGGGCAGAGAAAGAGGCTTTAATTGATCAGAAACTGGTCGAAGAAGATGTGCTCCTAGAAATCCCTGGAAATGATCCTCTACTCACAGCTGAGTGCGCGACCCAGCAGAAATGTCTGCCCATGTCCAAGCCTGAGCTGCCCTGTGCAGGCCTGCACAGCTCCTGGTGTCTGTCGTGTCTCTCTGTTTGGGCCCACCTGGGCTGTGTACGTGGGGCACTCCATCAGGTGACAGACAAGGACACAGCCTGGGAGTGGCAGGCAGAGCGTAATAAGCCACGGAGCAAGTAAAAGTAATTGTCATGCAGCAAGGGGCCTGTGGAGAGCAAGATGTCAGTGAAGCTGTAACAGTGTGGAGAGATGGCAGGCAGCTGGCACCCAGTGTGGTCCCCCAGCAAGAAGGGCAGCCTGAAGGTTACAGGGTCCCTTGCATTTAGGAAGATGGAACAGGCACAGACCGGGTTGTGGGCTGTGCAATGGAGCTGTGACCACTATCGGCTCAGGCTACAACCTTTGGGGCTACTACAGGTTCCCTTGAACACTGGGGCTTGGAGGAGTGGATCTGCAGACAAGTATTTAGTGTATCTGCTCTGCTCTTCAAGCTACTCCATTAACTACTTAAATTCTTTGAGTACTCTGTACTCCTCCTTTCTTCTCTAAGTCACAGAAATGTCCCTCCCTTTTCAGAGCCTCACTTAAAACTAATGTCTTTTAGGAGGCTGGTTCTTGAATTTTCTGATTGCTCTGCCTGGAAGAGCCAAAAGATAACAGGACAAATTTGTCATATTTAATCTGTTGGCCAGGTTTTCAGGATAAGTTTCTTGGAACAAGCACCACGTATTTCACAGAGGGTGCTCGTGTGATATTAGAAAGATGTAAATGATGTTTAGATGTAGCATGTTTGTCCAAAAGACACCTCTGCCTATCAAATTGTGGTAGCTTTGCAAAAACATCAGACAAGCTTCGGTAACCACAGCCTGAAATTGATAAGGGCTTGCAGCACTTGTGAAGCGTGCAAATGCAAATACACAGTCTTTTCACCATATGCTGGGTGGAAAACCAGAGGAAAGCAAAACCTATATGGTAATAAGCAAGGTGTATAGTACACATCCATATAAACAAGCATTTTGCAAACCTGAATTGACCCACATAATGGGAAGGGACAAGAAGAAACATGGACAAACACTGCTTGAAGCAGCCTGAACATTACGGAGCAAGAGAAGAGAAACCAAACCTCTCAAAGCAAAGACTACAGCAGCCAAGAGGACACAACGTCGAAACTGCAAGTAAAGGGAAGTGTAAGGATGAAGCCATCTCCTGTCAAGGAAAGAAAAGTGAGGTGACAATARTAAATACTTTCATTTTCAGAAGCTGTGGTTGACATATCGACAGAGCTGAAAATATCCCCAAATTACTAAAATAGTTGCAGGATTCAGCTCAGAATCAAGGCAAAGGAAAATTTGGGTAGCATGTCAAGAAATTGCTCCCAAGATTGAAGAAAGCAGTAACATCTCCCAGAGGAAGTGTCCTCTGATGGTGCCATTTGAATCACAGCAAAATCCTAAGAACAAGCAATAGGGGATAATTCTGCAGATCTGAAATAGTGTGGGAGAGGGAAGTGACTGGAGCTCTTGCACTGTGCTCTTTGGGACACGGTTTGTGACAGAGATGCTGAATCAGGTTCTGATCTCACGAATGTTCAGGTTTTCACAGCATTGATTTCAATGGACTTCATGCCTGAGAGTAAGATATGGCTCCTGATTTCTATTCTACTAGAAAATCTGTAATTTCAATTCTTTCCGAAGCAAAAATAACAAGAAATTCACATCAAATCACAAAAAGTTGCTCAGGAAATCTCAATTTGATCTCACTAAGGTGTTGTTGTAATTTTTGCTTTCCCATTTGGTTTTACAACATATATTTTTCATGTGTTGCATGGGCAAGACTTAAATAAATCCTTCAGAAGAAAACCACAGATAATTTTTATTATACTTCTACTAGCCAAATGCCTTTTTTTTTTTTCCTCTGCAGTTGAATCGGCATTTTTGACTGGAATTTTTCTGTTGGCTTTATCCAAAATTGTGCTGTTATCAGGCAAAGATTGTGCAGTTTTATGTGTTTGCGTGACAGTGCTGAGGGGATGGGGAACTTTTTTGGCAGCGTGTCCGGTCATGGACGTCGCAAGTGCAGCGTGGGGAAAGGCCAGGGCAGCAGCAGGGCCRAGGTGAGCGAGGGCTGGGACCCAGGCCCCCAGCGTGGGCAGAGGGGACAGAAAGAGAGCATGAGGAACCAAGGAAGATGGAGGCAGCAGGAAGGGAGAAGGGAGGGGTGATGAAGACAGCAGTGAGGAGGCATTTGGGCAAAAGAGGACTGTGAAAAGTTCAAAAAGCTACGTGTKTAATACCTGTTGGGAAAATTTGTGCCAAGTTGAGATGCCAGGTGTGATAGCTGGTGAGAATGCAATTGCATAGAGATGAGGTGTATAAGCTGCTCTGGATACATGGAGCCATGCCAAAACAAGGGAGATCTGCAGGCGCTGGGTTAGAGGGAGTGGAAAAGGCTTGTGCTACAGCTGGAGAGGAATTGATTCCAGGCTTCCAGATCCGTCTGTCTCACATGGATGTGGGAGGAGCCCATGGCCTTAAGAGATGGATCTTGACAGTGTGGCACTGACAGGATGACCAGCAAACCCACGCAGCATCGTGCAGGGCAAGCTCTGCACTGTGTCTGCTTGCCAACACGGTCAGAGAGAGGGGTTGGACTCTCCTGAGGGTCCTTGCTCAGGTCTTAGTGGATTCATAGCTGACGGTGGCCCAAGAATAACCCATCTATAGAAAGAGTAAATCAAGTTGCTTGTCAGCATTCAGAGGAGACAGAGATGCTGGGCATGTTCCACAAAGCAGCCTGACTGTGAGATCCCCTCTAACATGCACGGAGTGTCTTCTACTGGGACAAGCTGGGATCGCAGCAGTGGAGATGTGGGAAAGGGAAAGGCCAAAGCCAGCGGCCTATTACCGGCCACCAGCAAACTACCTGCCTACCCTCCCCCCGCCCGGCTCCGGACCAACAGAGCCTCCTGCCCCGGGACTGCAGCTCGGGTCTGCACTGGCTGTTCCCCGGCCTTTCCCACCCCGCTGGCTGGAAGGGCTGGGTTTGTTCCTCCACAGCCAGCTGTGTACACACTGTCCACTATCCCGTGGAGAAAGCGTAYGGGCAGCAAATCCCGTAAGGTGCCAGGTGCTGTGCAGCTCCCGCGGAGGAGGAGAGCTCCCCTCCCACAGCAGAGGCAGCCGTGGCCRGGAGCAGGACCTCGCTCCGTGCCAAGGCACTGCTCTCCTGGTCCCCATGGCAGAGCGGGGGACCTCGGGCAGCCCCGGCCCCCCAGCGCTCCCCACTGCAGCCCGGGCCCCTCCACCACTGCGGGCAGCGGAGGCAACACAGGGTTAAGCTGTCAGCTCTGTAATGTTAAACAGGTGTCAAAGGCACCTCCATATATCTGCAGATTGAAATCAAATTCTTTGCAGTATAAAAAGATAAATTACCCAGGCGATTCCCGCCTCATCCCACTCATCAGGCCAGCGCCAGACGGCAAGCAATTTTTTTTTTTAATGTGCTAACGACCTAATCAAGCAATCAAGTCGGAGAAGATTGCAGAGTGACCCCGAGCATCCATCTGCCAGCGAGACCCCACCATTCATTTCCATTCTGCCGAGTACTTTCCGGGAAAGGGAGGGGAAAAAATAGAGAGAGAGAAAAATAAAGAACCTAAACAAATTAACACCCAATTTTCTGTGAGTCTAATTAGTTAAATGAGGAGGTGTTTGGGGTGTCCGTGGGGAGGGAGGGGCTGCCTCTCGGAATGGGCACTGGTAGCTCCATGGCATTAATTAGCGCAGGTCAATGGCGTGGTTCCCTGGGGACCAGCTGCTTTAATTTCCCGTGATATTTCAGTGYCTGAGGCCCATCGATTCAAACTGAAATTAACTTATTTTTCAATCAGGCCTGGGCTGCCCCTGGGGCTGACTCTTCCTTTGCCTCCTTCTGAATAGACCTCGAGCAATTTTTCATCTAAAGCTGATGCCTCTGCTCTGCGGGAAGGGAGGGAATAAGGGGAGGGAGGAGGGCGAGTGAGACAAGAGGAATGGAAATCAGGGAGCGAACACTAATAGATTTCTGCACGCACCCCCCCACCGCCGCCTGCGTCCCTGCTCGCTGCCCCCCAGGTCACAGCTCGGAGATTATTCTGCCAATTTTCTGAGAAGATGAGGGGCTTTTCAGACTGGGAATTCAGGGCAAACCGCACAGATCAGCTCCCCCTTCTCCCGCCTTTCCGCGCTCCAGAGCATCCGCCCCCAGCCCAGCCCTCCCTGCAGGCASCGCTGCGCACAGCCCCGCATGGCAGCTCAGACACCCAGTAAATAATGGAAGAAAATCCCAGGCACGGGAGCCAAAAGCCACTAGAAAGAGACGCTGCAATGGGAAATTAATTACATCCTGCAGAGAGGGATGCAACCTGCTCTCGTGCCTGGCCCTTGTTGCTCCTGCAAGGCAGGGCAGGCAGAGATGCAGAGCAGCTCTGTGTGGGAGGAGGAGGAGGCCGCCGCTGCTCCGGGGAGGAAGGTGCACGTGCCCACCTTCACCCTCTGCATGAGCACACGTGTCCYGTAACCCACAGCTCTCGTTTTTGCCCACACCAGGTCTGGTTCCAGAACCGTCGGGCCAAGTGGCGGAAGAGGGAGAAGTGCTGGGGCAGGAGCAGCGTGATGGCGGAGTACGGCCTCTACGGTGCCATGGTGCGCCACTCCATCCCRCTGCCCGAGTCCATCCTCAAGTCTGCCAAGGACGGCATCATGGAGTCCTGCGCCCCTTGGCTCCTGGGTAAGAGAGCAGCTGCCTTCGTGGGGACAGTGTGGGGGCTGGCACAAYGGCGGGGGCCCCAGAGAAACTGGGGACATGCTTGAAAACACTGACGGTGGGAAACCTCCCGTGCCCTCCTCCCCCTCGCCACGCAGGGKTGTGGCTTCTCCAGAGTGGGGTATAACTGCTGGCCCCAGGCACCTGCCAGTCCTTGCCACCCTGACATGCAGGAGTGCACAAGTTGCTGGGACGGGTGAGGGATTCTACACCCCAGCTCCCCCAGCAAGGCTCTTGGGGGCAGAAGTTAACTCCCGCGCTCGGCCTTCAGCGTGTGAGTGTCCCCTGGGGCAGGCCCAGAGCAGGCTGCTCCTCTTGCTYAAGGCTGCCTGGGTCTGACTCCCCCGAGAAGCCCGGGTGATGCTGGATGGGTGTGGAGTGCAGGGACCCACTGTCTTTGCAACACTGCTCCCTCCTGCCRCTCTCAGCAGCTGGGGGCACTACATTTTGCCTTGTTTTGCTGTATTTTCCAGTGGAGTAGGGTTGGTATTGGCATAGAAGTAGCAGATACTCTTTTGCACTCCTGCTGTTTGCTTCCTGCTTTCTGATCTTTCAGGCTGATTCTGCCTCCAAACTAGTTTCTGGCATCTTAAAAAAAAGAGCTATCCTGTCCTTCTGTCTGGGTGAAACTGAGGGAGAGGGTGGGCTGTGTGAGGAAGAAAGCCATATGGGAACAGCACTGGGAGATCTCTCCCTCGTCCCCCAGTGAGCGCACCAGCTCCCTGCCCTCTGTGTGGCTCCCGCACTGTTGTGCAAGTCTCTCATCCTTTCCACCTTGGTCCCGTAGTTGGGTATGTTCCCACGTGGCAGGACYTGGAGTCTCCCTGGTGCCACCCATCGCTGCAGTAACCTGCTGTCCCACGCCTGTGCTGATGACGTCCCTGTCTGTGTGCGGTGTCAGACCAGAGGGTGCTCATCCGCTCCTAGCTCTAATCCCATCAAGCGGAGATGCATTTGCTCCTGGTTCTGGCCTACCCCAGTAGTTTGCTGGGGCGGGTTCATCCTTCCAGCCCAAGACAGCCATGGCAGTGAGCAGGATCCCCACGCAGCAGGTGCCAGGCTGGGCTGGCCCCAGGAGAGGGCCGTCCCTGGCCAGCCTCGCGCGTGGCCTGGAGCAACGGGCTCTCTGTGACTGCTGTTTGAAGCAAGGGTTTCTGCTTTTCCTTAATTCTGGCCTCTCTTTATCTTTGCTGTTTTCAGTTCAAGATGGCTTTCCCATGCCCAGGCGCTTTTCTAAACCCGAATACCAACAATTCTTTTTAGGGATGCACAAAAAATCTCTGGAGGCAGCGGCTGAGGCAGGAAGGAAGACGGAGGTGGAACGCCAGGCCCTGCCCAAGCTCGACAAGAGCGACAAGGAAGAGAGGGGTCCAGATCCCAAAACCACCATTTCCCAGGAAGAACTGAGAGAAAACAGCATTGCTGCCCTCAGGGCCAAAGCTCAGGAGCACAGCACCAAAGTCCTGGGAACCATCGCTGGGGACRCCCCGGCCCTGGGCAGGAAGCCGGAGAAAGGGGAGGAGGCCACGGTAGAGGATGAGAGACAGACGGAGAAGTCAAACTCGTCACAGAAGGAGGAGAAGCTGATCTAGAGGGAAGAGATGATGGAAGCCAGCCCCAAAAGACACTGTCTCCTCCGGGGGCCGTAGTCTCCCTCAGACTGCCAGGGCCCCCGGCCACCCCTGCCGGGGCACGAGGCCGCCRCGGTCTCTGCGTTTCGGGAAGCTACAGGCCAAGTCCCGGAGCTGCCGGGCAGGGSTGCCCAGAGCCCATTCCCCTCAGGCGTACCCTGCCCTCGCTCCCCTGCCCCCGGAGTACTGGCCCCTTCCCCACTCCTGCTGGGGGATCGGGAACTGTCCCGGTCTTCATCTGAGAGGAAAYGGAGGCTCCGCGTCCCTCTGGCACGGCCTCACCACCAGCTTTGAGTCCAGCCCATCAAGCCTCATGCCCACTCCCCATGCAGCCCCATGCAAGGAGCCCTGCTGCCACCACGGAGCGGCTCCCTCCCTGGCTGCGGGCTCCCTCCTCCACACACACCTCTCCTCCCCCGTGGCACCCGTCCGTCTCCTGGCCGCTCTGCCCTCAGCCTCGTTGCAGCCCCTCGAGCTGGGCAGCAGTGCAGGTGTGCAGCTCGCTGGGACCGGCACCAGCACCCCGCAATGCCTCCAGCCCGCGGGGCAAGGCTACGGCGGGGTCGCATGAAGCAGCGAGTCCCTCCCAGCCGCGGCTCGCGCCCTCCACATGCATCTCCCACGGCTCAGCACAGCGGGCTCTGGGGAAGGAGGGGGTTGATCTTGAGCAGTTGATTTCAGTCCCAGTTTTCCAGGGAGCAGCAGGTTTCACGTGCAGGTGCGACCCCTCCATTCCCACCTCCCAGGCGAGGAGACCCGAGATAGCCCCCGCCATGGCTCCCTGCGTGTGCTCCCAGGGCAGCCTCGAGGCGTCCCCGCCTGGCCCCGCRCTGTGCCTGGCACAGAGCCGCAGCGCGCCGCGCTCGCTCGCGCCCGCCCGCCGCAGCTGCAAGCCAGCTCCTCACAGCCCGCCAACTGCTCAGCCTCCCCTGCCTCTGGGGAGCCCCTGGGGCTCTGCTGTGCTCTGGGATCAAGGTTGATCCCTGTGCCGGGCGGCAGGCTGCTCCCATGAGGCTGCTAACRGCAGCCAGAAGAGCCCGGGGAGAGCTCTGAGGGTAAGAGGTGTCCCGAACACCAGCAGCCCAATGGAGCCTCCTATGCTCCTCCAGAAGGGTCGAACACCAGGGARAACATTTACATAATAAATCCTTCCAGACAAGATGACAGCACTTGTCCAATGCATTTATTGAACGGAATTTGCCCAGCTCCGTTTGTGCAGGTCAAAGGGAGCAAGAGCCGTGCTGACTGCCCCTCCCTGGTACACGCTGTACATACACCCCCTGACTGACCTTACACTAACACACGCAGACCCGCACAGCCAAACCCGCCGCTTCCAGCAGCACCCCACAGTGCCATCACCCTCCTGCCCGGACGGGACACTATTCACCCCCGAGGCCCTAGGACAGTGACTTCCACTCAGCCCTTTCTATCCCGCTTTCAACTGTGAGCACCCTTTCCCCAGAACTACTGTTTTTATTCTGTCAAGGTTAACACCCTCCATGCAGCCCTGTTTGTCTTTGTCCCTGGTTTGTTTGATGTGTTAGATTATAGCCCATGGTGTGTAAATAATGTACATACAGTGAGAAAAGAATTCAGTATTGAGGTGTTTGAGATATGGAACTGTAACAACTTCTAGTCATTCAGAATATGTGATTTATGTGCCATTTTCTGTAAAGATATGATCAAGAATAAAACTAAACTGAAACACTGTATACAGATCTGGTAATCCTCATTCAAGAAAAGTGAATTCAGCCAAAGAAAGGGGAGATAACTGCTACTCAGCTAAGGGAATCGGGAGATATCAGATGAGAAGAGATTGAAAGTTACTAAAGAAGACTGAGCAGAGGTGTGACTCCTCTGTAAAGCCTCAGGGAGGGTACCTGTACCCTGAGGCGCGTGACACGGCTGACGGGTCTCCTCACACAAGCCTGCAGGAGACTTGCTGCAAGTGGGGTTGACCAGTGCTGCTTGCGACCATAGGAAATTAAAGAGTTAACAGCAGAAGGAGAGCCACGTACAACACGGCCTGCACCACTGCCCCATCTTAGCAAGGTCAGGGACCACAGCCCTGAAGTGCAGAGCGGCGCTGGACAAAACCAGATGGTTATAAATACCTTTGGGCCTGGTACTAACAGGAGCATTTAACCGGAACAGCCTCCTCTGAAACAAACGGGGGGAACAGCCTGGCATCAGAGTTTGACCAGGCCCCAGGCAAGAAGCCTGTTGTAGGAGACAGGCTTCATTCCTGTGTCCGAGGTACAAGGTCTGAGAATTACTATTCCTTGGTGGACCAGAAATATCAAAATTGACAGAGAAATCTGGGGTAAACCTCATACCCATTAAAGGAGAGGTTTCTATTCCAGAGGGTGAAAAGCAAAAGAAAGCAACATCAGGCTTCAGAAACCCCGTTTTCTCATCCCCTTCAAAATTACCCTTATGGTAATGAGTCCCCGATCAAACATTGTGCTTTTCTGTCTCTACATGATGGTGTCACTGCCAGCTCTTGTGGCACTTACTTGGCCCTTAGCAAATATCACCTGCTTGTATGTTTGCCATCAACTCTGCTTCTCCGTAAACCAGTGATCCTGGTCTCCCTACAGACCTATGCCTGCAGCCGCCACCACCAGCGTGTGCTGTCCATGCAGTGCTTGGGCTGATCCGTACAGGAGATTGACCTATTTCATGCCCTGATCACAGCACCTTCAAGTGCCCCATGGGGACTCTGCTCCTCAGATGTGCAGGTGTCTACAATATCCCCCAGTGTTAGTATGGTGGCTGCCGTGCATTGTCTCATCTCCSTGGGGTCCCTGACTCTGTGCCCACTGCACAGATTCCTGCAGACAGGAGTCTCATCTCTGAACATAGGCCAGAAGGGCTACGTGCATCTCCCTATACTAGTGGGAGGAGGCACTGTAAACTGTCATTTCRTTTACTTTATTTCCAGGTTTAAAAGAGTCTGGTCTCAGCAGCAAGGGGCACAATTCTGCCTGGGCTCTCACTAATTCCAGTTGTGGTCAGGACACTCCAGCGGACCTAGGTCAGACTTTCTCTGTTAGATATTTTTCACGCTTTACTAATACTTTCCCCATTTCTGCTGATAGCATCACTATCTCTCGCAGGCAGTCAGAGGCCAAATGAAACTTTGGCYGTGAAAAAAAAAACAAGCAACATAAAAATTGTTCTAATTTCTGTGGGGCTCCAGTGTTTTCTTGTCTGGGTGATGGATAAGCCTGCTCCTTTCCTTTTTTTCCCTCCTCCTGCAAAAGACAGAAAGGGTGCATAACTGAAGCATGGCAGAGAATTAAAAAAAAGAAAAATCCCAGGAGATGGATAGAAAAGTTATTCATTTGAACTGTTCATTCTAGGGAAAAGGAAGAAACTACAAAGCATCAGGCAAAGAGATCTACTACAACAGCAAAAGTCCTACCCATTGTGATTACTTGTGCTGAGTAAGTGGCACTAATTGCATGAGGATTGAGCACACATGTGCACACCTTGGTTGAGAGCAGAGCAGCCCAGGAGCCCAACAAACCCAAGACAACAGCTAAGACTTTAAGATATCTCATGATTGGATGGGTGTTAGCAATACTCCTAATGAGGTAGCTCCAAGGGGAGTTAACAGGTTTTCCTTAACGGATAGCTAAAAAGGGAGCTGGAGTGYGTAGTGGAAAGAGAAGCAAAAGGGTTGATTTCAGCTATATCCTCCTCCCTACTCAGATAGGGAGCAGATGGGCTTAGGGCTGTTCTTCCTACAGGGCTGATGATAAAGCTGAAGAGAGTCTGCTTGTGGCTGGTGTAGAAGCTGTGTGTTACTGTGTATAATTGCTCAGAGAAAAAAATGGGTTTCAGCGTGCAGAACAACCKTGGTGCTTTGGGTCACCTCTTATCACACACAGCCTAGCAGTGGAGAGCTGGGCMCTCCTTTGGGCAAACTCACCAGCACTGCCAGGTAAGAGCAAAGCAAGGCCTCGGCTGGCCTGAAGGGGAGGTTTTGAAGCCAGCTGCTGCAAGCACAGGGAAAGCTGCTTAGAGGGAAGGAGTATTTTTTTTTTTCTTTTTTTTTTTTAAAAAAAAGAAAGGGGGTGGGGAGAGACACTCCCTTTAAAGTGAACTTTGAAAGTCCTGAGCACTTACACTGAATTATGAGAGAAGAAGCAGAAGAAGCAGAGTCACCTGTCCTGCTAAGAGTGTCTGGGGATGCTCTTTTGGAAGAAAACCAACAGACACTAAAAACCCAAACCCATGATATCCATGGAGCAAAAGAGTTCAGAAGAGCAGATGTCCCTAGAAAATGAAGGAGACTGTGAGCAGAATGACAGGATGCTTGGGCTTGGTTTTGTGRGGCTGCTATAAACCCCTAGGACTGTGATTCCTGGAGCAGCAGGGCCCTAGGGTGYATGGCCTGTGGTGAGSACACCTGCCTTTAAGAAGGTGCTTCTGCCATGMTGGTGTCTGCCTYGTTCAGCAGACTCGTTGGACCTAAAAGCACAAGCAGATTTGTGCTATCAGGAACAACGTGCAGGTGGATTAACTCATGCAGGTYGATTAACTCTGTCTGTTGTTGGTCCCATTGGTGTGCCTAGCTGAGACCAGCCCCACTTGAGGGGAGAGCTTGTCCCTTGTGGCCCTGGGGATGTAGGAGAGCCTGGTTGAAAGAGCTGAGAGAATCTCTCTGTTCAATCACTGTTGGGTCTGAAGGAAAGAAAGCCAGAAGAAAACTGTTCAGAGGGTGKGAGACCTTGGTGCAGGGAGACGTAGTGCAGCAGTTCACGCCAAGGCATGGCTCCCTGTCATCTGGCGCGGAGGTGACCCTGGGTCCGCAGGCACGCGCGCCCCGGGCGGGTGCGCGGGGTAGAAATGAGTCCCTTGGTGCTAGCGGGAGGCAGCCGGCTCTGCTATCGCAGTCCGGGGGATAAGGCGGGCGGGCTGCTGAGCGGTGGTGGCGGGAGCCGCGGGGACGCTGCCACCTTGCCCTGCGCCAGCCGTGCTGGTGATGGCGCGTGGGGCTGGACGCTGCTGGTCACAAGCATGGCCAGGCACGGCGCGAAACRGCGTTGGGGCTGCAGGGAGCAGGAACGGGGCCAGCCCGCGCAGCGGGTGCAGGCCCCTGCCGGGGCTGGGCGTCTCAGCTGCCACAGGGATCTCGGGCAGCGGCTGAGCCTGGCTCGCGTTCAAGAGAGGCCGTTGAGACCCAGATTAGCATGAAGGTTATTTTCAGTCAAACACTTCCAACAACACACCCCTTCCCCCTCCCTTAAAAGGGATTGCRTTTCCTTTCCCTGCGCTGGTGCAAGGCAGGCGGAGAGGGAGGGAGGCGGGCGGGCGAGAAGGGTGCCCGGGGCTCCCTGCGCGGGGTCCTCYGCGTCCCACGGCCGCAGGGAGACGCAGCCAGCCGTGCTCGCAGCCCAGGCCACGCTTCCCGGGCAGAACAGAGGGCTCCTGCTCTCCGTCTCCTCGCGGAACAGCACGACCCCTCCTGCTGTGGCGCTGGACCATGGCCTGGCTGCTGGCCAGGGCTCGCTGCCCYGTGGCCCTTTCTCAGACCTCCTGGTGCCCCCGAGGGCTAGGGACAGCCCAAGGCTGGAGCCGCGGGCCCCTGACAGCCTACATGCCCGAGGCCGCTGCGTTCCCGGGGCCCAAGGACCACCGGGGCTTGTACAAGGTGTCGGTGGAGCAGGCAGATGCCTTCTGGGGAGCGCTGGGGAGGAGCCGGCTCACCTGGATCTCCCCCTTCCACTGTGTGCAGGACTGCAGCCTGGGCCAGGGCCGTGCTGCCTGGTTCCTGGGAGGACGGCTCAACGTGGCCGGTAAGCAAAGGGAAGCCCCGATGGCCTCCCCCGGCGGGGACRGGGACCGGGGACAGGGGCTCCTCGTGTCTCGGGAGCGGGGAGGGAAAGGAGCAGCTCCCTGCTCCCAGGCTGCTCCCGGAGCGGGTCTCTGCCTGTGGGAGGTGKCTGAGCACTGTGATCCAGTGGGGAGGGCTTTCCTGGGATGCTCTGGGTGCCCCTCACCCTACGGGAGCCCCACGAGTGCCCCTGGGTCCTTCCTCTGACGTGCTTTCATCCCGGGAGCTCTGAGGCGAAACGTAGGAGCAAGCGGATCCTTGTAAGGTACCGCTGTGCAGCTGTGACTGCAGAACATGAGGGTGGGACCGGGTTATGCTGAAGGTGGGTAGCAGCAGGACTGATGTGAGTGGGGAGCAGCCTCCTCTACCGAGCAAAACCCTACGGAGCCCCCGAGGCTGCCGTGCTCTGCTGTGCAGGACAACACGCGTGGACCCTGTGGCATCCAGCAGGCAGCCTCGTCGGCCCCGCTGAGGAAGTGTGCATCTGCAGAAAGCAAAATAGAGGAGCAAGKGGTAGTGCTACAGACCCTCACAGCTGTGCTCTCTTCTAGGCTTGGTTTGAGGGTGACTGCTCTGGGGTTCTGCCATAGACAAAAAATAGGGGCTGATGGCACCGGGCACAGGACAGGAACCTGCTGGAACCTCTGTTGATCCCAGAGCTCAAGTCAAAGATAAGACCTATTGGGGGAGATTTAGGTAAAACAATCCATTAGGGCAGAAGGGCAAGAATTATTTGCCTTTGGGTTTGGAGATCCTGCTGTTGACACTGCCAGGTTTGCTTTTCTCCTGGAAAACTACAAATGTTCAGAAGAAAGTTCTTATATGCAAGCTATGGCTCTTGCATCACTTCGTAGCCTCAGGAGCTGACCAAATTAAAACACTGAATGTGTACAAGGCTCCCAATGAAACTGCATTTGTCAACAATGTGGGAAAGCTTTCTTGGCACAAGAATTACAGCCAACGTCTCAATCTCCCATGGCCTGGAAAACCAGAGGTCATTGTCCTGGCTCYATTACACCTTGGGCACTGCAGCCTTCCTGAACAGAAGTTTATTTGGTCCTAAATTTATTACTTTAGAGATGGTATTTTAGTAACTGTATGGTACTGGGAGAGAAAAAACAAACAAACAAACAACCCCAAAACTGCCACAATTCACAGTGGAGGAAATATCAATTTAGTGCTGGGGAGGGTGATAGTTCGGTTAATGTTTTCTAGGGCCGCTGAGGCCCACAGATGGCATGAGGATGCAGCCTCCGAAAGGATTTTGGGCAGTGCATGCACTGGGCTGTGTTAAGTTGCAAATAAGGGGGAGATGGTAGTAAGGGTTAGTGTAYATGAGGGACGCATCGGGCTCGGGATGGTGCTTGCAACCTGCAGGCTGATATCGGTGAAGATGAGTTCCAGGATAAGTTAAAGGCTGATGCTGCTCTATGGCAAAATCTCACTTGGCTCTCAGTGTGGTCTGAAATTGGGATTGCCAGAACTGGCATTCTGGGAGTTAGGAGGTACTGAGCGTTGCCCCAGCAATGACAGTGGATCTTCTCTTCCAGTGAATTGCCTGGACCGACATGTCCACGTAGCCCCAGATAAAGTGGCCTTAATCTGGGAGAAGGACGAACCAGGGGAGGAGGTACGAGTCACTTACAGGTTGGTACTTACCTCTGAGCGTGCATAAGAGACATACTGCAGCGCGCGCCGGGACTGAACGATTCCCTGACGYGAGCTATGTGAGGGATACAGCGTCCCGCAGCAGACACAGATCAACAGCAGGCTGGCTGTTGGCCTGCCTGGAAATTCAATCTGCCCTGAGAGGTCTCCACCTTGCTGCAGAGGCAGACACAAGGGGAGGCTTCTCCTGGCAGATCTGCAATACTTGTAGGTAAGACCCTGTGGGAAAAGTCACATGTGTGTGTTCCCAGCAGGGCTTCTGGTGCCTAAACCGGCAGATAAATGCTCTGCAGGAGAGGCCAGATTCCCAGCTGCAGGGAAAGCCCTACTCCTTGATGGAATCTCTGGTGACCATGGGTATTGGGAAGTTAAGTGCTCGTGCATATGTGGGCATTGCTGCTGGACTTGCCTCTCTGCAGGGACTGCCCGGCCCATCCTGCAGATTGGTCTGGAACTATCCCCTTCCTGCTCTGTTTAGCCACTGAGTATCCATGCAGATTCCTCTTGAATCCCTCTGCACACAGAATTGCCTCTCTGCAGGGACTGCCCGGCCCATCCTGCAGATTGGTCTGGAACTATCCCCTTCCTGCTCTGTTTAGCCACTGAGTATCCATGCAGATTCCTCTTGAATCCCTCTGCACACAGAATAATCCCTCTGCACACAGAATAAGTCCTCTGTCTTCCCTGGCTCTGGGCATCACATGACAAGTGGCCATTCTCCCCTACCAGTCTCCCCAGCTAGTTTTGGAGAAACCTTCCATGAAACGGCTCCCTGACAGCCAAGGTTTTGTTTCTGGAGTGACRCTCCCTCACCGAGAAAGCCGCTGTTGTTTTGCTCGCCAGTTTGCTACAGCTGTTCTTCTCTCTTGTAGGGCACAAGATCCGGAGGACTTGGCTTTCCCAGCTTTAACAAAGCACAGTTTTTCCTTGCTTTGTTGCAGAGGGGAATATCATGCATATCGTCCAGGGCTGCAGGGAAGAGAGTTGCTCAAGTTGCATGTACTGATGAGAAAAGTGTAGGCCCTAATGGGAAAAGCCAACAAGAGGAGGGGGTCCTCACCATTCTGCACACGGATGAGATCTTCAGGAAAGTTTCTAACTGCACCCTTGCTTGTTTGGGCAGGGAGCTGCTGGAGCTGACGTGCCGCCTGGGAAACACCTTGAAGCGGCACGGGGTGCAGCGGGGTGACAGGGTCATCATCTACATGCCCCCGTGCCCGATGGCCGTAGCCAGCATGCTGGCCTGTGCCCGGATAGGCGCTGTGCATGCTGTGGTGTTCGCTGGCTTCAGTGCAGACTCCCTGGCGGACAGGATCCAGGATGGTAAGAGCTGGGAGGTGAAAGGGCATGTCCCATGTATCCCTTTGGGAACCGCTGGGCACTGCTGAGCTCACGGGYTCAGCAGTTGGGGAGCTGAGGGTGTGATGACTGTGTGTGTAGCCTCCTGCGACCAACATGGCCAGAGGCAAGCCTCTTGAGCCATGGTGCCTGAGCAGAGCCCAACCAAGGTATAGGCTTGAGGCAGATTGTGCTTCTGGGTAAGACTCCGTGGGCTGAGAGGGGGTGTCCTGCCGTGTGTGGCCTTAGAACAGCCACAAGAAGTGGCTCTTAAATATCTTTTAGTCCATATCTTTTAGCTGTAATGGATTAGCATAAGCCTCTCCAAGCAAGTGGCCTGCCGGGCCTTCCTGGGATAAGGGAAGGTCTGGTCCTTTCCTTTATCAAAGGGAGTGAGTGGCTGGGATACAGGTTCTCCTCTGAGGAGCACAACACAGGCAGGAGTGAATGGGAAACAAAGATAAKAAGCCTCTGTTTTTTCAAACAGAAGATACAAATAGCAGGGGCTGGGAGATGGAGTGGGAGGAGCAGGGTGGGAAGTGCTGAGGACACAGTAGAGCTGGACTAGCAYGTGACAGGCAGCAACAGAGCTGTTAACGTGGCTCTTCTTTTGTGCTCTCCAGCGCAGTCAGAGACAGTGATCACAGTGAACCAGGGGCTCAGAGGTGGCAAGGTCATTGAGCTAAAGAAGATGGTGGACCAAGCTGTGAAGCAGTGCCCAGGAGTGAAGCGTGTTCTGGTTTCCATGAGGACTGAAAACAAGGTTCCCATGACAGCCTTGGATGTGCCGCTGGAGGAGGTGAGAGCCCGCCCAAAGATACCCCACTTTTCTTGGGCAGTGCACCCTGGGAGAAGGGACGAGATGGGATGGGTGGCTCCTGGCTGGTCCCAGCAGATCTGCTGACAGTAACACAAGGACGGCAGGAAGGGAATGGTGTCCTGCTACATCGGTGAGAACTAGAGCTGCATGTGAGTTCAGGGCCGTTCCAGGAGCACTCGCAAGAGGTGACCTGTCAATCTTACAACAGCCATCCCTCTGCTACCATGGGCAGGCAGCACCTATGAGCACCTCTGACAGTGAGGATCAGGGGCTGAAAAGACCCCAGTCCCGTGCTGATGCACCTGCTGTGCACCCAGCCCTAGTCTACAGCGGTGACACAGYTCTGCCCATCTGCCCATGGGCCAGCTGGCAGCTTGTGCCCAGGCAAGCAGATCGTGAGGTTGTGCACCTGGTGTTCACAGCAGATGTGGTGTCCGGACATCCAGGATGGAATACTGACCCTGGAGAGGTCAGACCCTGTCATGCATCTCTCTTAGCTCCCTGGAAATGAACAGAATTCTTCCTGTTTGAGTTCATAAATGCCTGAAATCAATTAGTATTAGAAAGGCTTCCTAGAAGACTTTGATGCTGGTCCAAGAAGTGACTGTGTAAAAATAGCTGTCTCTTAGCAGATCTGCTCTGAGGAGAGTGTTTTGCCAGCTCAGCAAGGCAAAAGAGAGTTCAAACTTGGGAGCAGAGGAGGAAAAGGTACAAAAGCAGAGGAGGACCATACAAAGAGGGTAGGGTGGCACAGGTGATCTGAGAAAGTCTTGGAGGAGAGGTGGGCAAGGCCTATGGAACAAGACATCCCGAGAAAAGGAAGCCAGGGAAGGAATCCTATGGCAGGCCATTTGCTTAGTCASAGTAACATCTGACCTACTGGATGGCGAGAAATGGGAGATCCAGTGGTTATAGTGAGAATTAACTGAGCTGTGAGCTCAACTTTCACTCTGGGGACAGATTTAGAGATACTGTGAAGAAGTTGCAGGAAAGGCCAAGAGACGAGGCAGCTGAGCTGAGGCCTGTGCTGGCTGGTGAAGTGTGTTGTGCACACGTGTTTGAGGTGAGTTCTGCTGCCACATCCATCCAGGCCAGGACAAGGTRTTTGGGGGGTGTAGGCAGCGCTGTGCAGAAGCAAAATCTGTCATTGCGTTGCCCAGTGCTGTCATCCTGACAGACCTGACTTTGTGGGCTCAGACAGTGTCGACTAACAGAGGAGCGAGCCAAAGTGTGCCTGTATGAAGTGCACTGTACTTGACTCCAGCAAGTGATTAATGAAACCAGCAGGTGTATGGACAGCACAGGGAAACCTGAGAGACTTACTGAGGACTGCTGTGCTCTCTGTTGCAGGAAATGATGAAGGAGGATGTGCGTTGTGAGCCTGCCGTTATGGACAGTGAAGACATGTTGTTCCTGCTCTATACATCAGGCAGTACTGGCAAACCCAAGGGCCTGGTCCATTCCCAAGCTGGATACTTGCTCTATGCTGCCCTCACACACAAGGTAARGAATCCAAGATGTACAGCATCGGTGAGCTAGTAGTCCACAGGCAGAGCAGCAAATAGAGTTGCCATCTTGGTGTGTGAAGAGCACTTCTTCATCCASAACAAAACCTCTGGGAGCCCTTGTGAAGCACATCTCCATCCAGCTAGTAAGGGAAAGCAATGTGTGCTTTGGAATAGGCATTCCTAAGCATATACTTCCCCCAAGCTACATTCTTTACCTTTGCTCTTTCTTTCTTGCCCAGTCCTATGCTGAGTCATTGTCTGCGTTGCTCAGCCTTGCCAGAGAAAGTTTATTTTGCTGGGTGATGAGGAAGGAACCAATTTGCTCATGAAACTCCAGATTTTCTCCCATAACAGTGCTGGCTCAAGTGGGAGACCAACAGTAGTGTTCCTAAAAGAGGTAAATCTGTGGGTATCTGTGAAAACTGAAGAGTGTCCTAAAGACAACGAGTCCGCATCTGGGTTGGACCTATTTTAAGACAAGGGAAATCTCTAACTTCCCTCTACTGCCACTCTGGCARTGTCCCCAAAGTAAACTCTACAGCACTGAGATGGATAAAAGGGCACTGAGTACAATAGGAAGCAATGCTTGGCTTCAGAAGTCCTTCCAACTGGCTGAGGAATTGTCTTTCCTAAGACATTAAATGGAGAWCTGTTTGGAGAAGCCCTTCTTCCAAGGGACCTTTGCTTTGGGTCTGTCTCTCTACACAGCTGACATTTCAGTTGTGTCCAGACCTTGCACCCTGTGGGATAGCAGGCACAGTGCTGGCTGGGTCCTCTCTGTCAGTCATGAATGCTGGAGGCCAGAACTTCTGGGGTGTATGGAGGAGGAGGAGGCAGGAGGTGTGCGGAAGCTATTGGTTTTGCTGTGAGCTAAACTCTGTACAGTGATACCCAGCAGGATACTTGACCCTCTTGAGGCCCCTAATGTCATGCAGCTGTCTTGCTGGCATCAGCACAGCACAAAATGCCTGATTTGGGAGCCTCAGCACATGAGAGCTGGTTTGTGAGAGGCTGGGGACTATCTAGGGTTGGGAATACAGGGAGCAAATAGTATGTGGCTGTRTTAGCACCTGAGAGCTATGGAAAGCATGACACARGGTTGACGTTAATTACTGCTCAGCTCTCTCAGTTGGACATTGCAGGCTGCYGTTGYCATAACTCRCTGCTGAGCTAGTGAGACAGACCAAGCAGGGAAAGTTTCCATTACAGACACACTGGGGTACTTGAGGCCCTGGCCAGCTTTCCCTTGCAAAGAACTGCCAGCCTGCACCAAGAGAGCAGTAATAAGAGATGTGTGGGTCTGAAATAGCAGATTCCGGAGCAGAAGAGAAACAATGGGCTAGTAGGAGCTGGGCCCCTGGGATTTTCTGGCATTGAGCAAAGGAAACTAAGGAAAGTACTTGAGGAAAGCAGACATGCTGCTGCCAGTTCGACAGCTGCAAATCCTGCCCTGCAGAGAACAGACTTAATTTCCCAGTACTCTGGCCTAACAGCCAGGTCTCTTCTGAGAAAGACACAGGGCAGTGCAAACAAGAGCATGTTCTGTTCTCTGCTGGGCTCACGCAGCTCAGGCAGAGGTGTTGGCTCCACTGGACATCTGGGGTGCTTTGGGCTGAGACGGGAGTCTGTTCTCTCATGGCAGGTGARGTGGAAGGTGTCTGCTTAGTCATATTGTCCAGGGACAGTCTGAGAGGTGGACAAGAGGCTGGAGCTGCTCATTCACAGGCACAGGGAACCCTGGGGATCTGTCTTGGGGGTCCCTGGGTAGCAATTAGGAATGATACACTGATYTCAGCTGTCCCCCTGGGCAGGAAGGAAGGGACTAAATCCAGGCTACACCACTCACTATCTGTCCTCCCTTATTCAGTATGTGTTCAGCTACCAGGATGGGGACATCTTTGGTTGCGTGGCAGACATTGGCTGGATCACTGGGCACAGCTATGTGGTCTACGGCCCCCTCTGCAATGGTGGCACTACGGTCCTTTTTGAGAGCACTCCTGTCCATCCCAACCCTGGTGAGTGAGAAGGCAAYGTGTGAGAGCAGGGAAATGCAGCAGCACCGTGCAAGGACTGTGCCCTGTGGAGAGGGAGCAAGCAGAGCTGCTGGAGGAAGCAGCTCCCGTTAGGATATCTCTGCAGTTTCTCCGCGGATGATGCATTTCTCTTTGCTCTCCCTGCAGCAGGGGGAGCAGTGAAGCTAGATTATGCTGAAGGAAAGAGGCTACTGCTCCTCTTTGCTTCARTCCTGTTCTGGGGAGGTTAGCTTGGCTCCAGGTCCATGTGCTGCTAGAGAGCCCTTGCTGTCACCTCCTGCCACTATCTTGGGCTCAGCTTGGACGAATCCGGGCAGGCACTTACTGGCCCCGTTTCCATCCTAGGACGCTACTGGGAAACAGTAGAGAGGTTAAAAATCAACCAGTTCTATGGAGCACCCACTGCCATCCGCCTGCTCCTGAGATACGGTGATGAATGGGTGAAGAAATAYGACCGCTCTTCTCTCAAGGTTCTCGGGTCAGGTGAGTGCTGGTGGATCACCAAATCCTTGGGCTGGCCCTGGGCATCAGAGAGCCCTGGCCCTGTTCTCAGAGAGCCAGGAGAGGACCTCTCCCCATGTTCTGTCCTTCTGCCAAGTGCAGCAGGAAAGAGGGAGAGCCCATTAAAATGGGAGTAGTTAATTGCAAGGGTGACTCTGCTTTTCAGCTCTGCCCCTCTGCCTTTCCCCTTGCAGTGGGGGAACCCATCAACAAGGAGGCCTGGGAGTGGTACTTCCGTGTGGTTGGCGAGGCACGGTGCCCGGTAGTGGACACGTGGTGGCAAACTGGTAAGATGCATAAAACTCATTGCTACAGACACAGCCAGCTTCTCTCCTAGCRAGCTGTTGGACTAGGCTGCTGCTTTGCAGGATGAGAGGGAACAGTTATTACTGACATACCTGTATGAGTAATCCCATAAGAAAAAAGGGCACCGGCATGAACCTGTGATAGACAAATGGTCTTTAAAACTAATTAACCCACTGAAACATGGGGAAGTGGATCTCTGCTGAAGTGAACAAGCAGGACTGGCCTCCTACACAGAGCCTTTCTCATCTCTCTGGCAAGCCCAGGACCAGAATGCAGTCTGATAGAGTGCTGTGAGGTTCAAGGTGAAAGCTGATGTCTCAGTGTTGTTATCTGGTTTTCTTCTCYCTGGCTTCGTCAAGCGTTGCACTGCTGTTCATTTCAGAAACGGGAGGCATCTGTATCTCACCYCGTCCTTCTAATCCTGGAGATGAAATCCTTCCAGGCATGGCCATGAGACCCTTTTTTGGGATCAACCCCTGTCTGCTGGATGATAAGGTACTTTAATAAGCTGCAGCTCAGATGCTGGCCCACGTTCCCACACTTCTGTAGCCTGTACTTGCCCAAGGGAGCGGAGATCTCCAGTTGCATCTGTCCTTTTCACATCTGTTGGGCAGCACCATCCTTACTGGAATGGGATTAGCAATGCTGCTGGTAGCAACATCTTCCAACTGGTCCTGAAAACATACACTGCTCGGGCTCCCTGGGGGGCTCTGGTTAGATCAAGTTACCAGCACTTAAAGAAAGAACGAGGAGTTGGGGCAGCTGAGGTAGCCGGGCTCTGGCTGGAGGAGCTGTGTGTCCCAGTGTGGTGGGCAGCTGGTTGCAGGACTCCCCTCGCTGTCCGCCCTGGCATTCCCAACAAGGGAAGTGTTGCCGGGCACAATGGTAGAAGCAAAGCAATGACTGAACATCCCAATCATCTCAGTCATGGTTATTAAAAAGGCTGTTTTACAGGGAAATGTCCTTCTGGAAAACGATACCTCTGGAGCCCTATGCATCTCACAGGCCTGGCCAGGTATGGCACGAACCATTTACAATGATCATAAGAGATTTCTGGAAACCTACCTGACTCCTTATCCAGGTAAGGAAAATGAGAGGCAGGTCACTGGAGGGATGCTGGGCTGGGTGCAGTCCRAGTGCTGGTTTCCAACCCAGAGGCAAAACTTAGGAGAGCTGCCCTTGCTGCTTTACCCTCAGAGACTTTCAACAGTGCAGACACTGTCCATCTTGCCATACTTCTWCAGAGCCAGTACTGCCATGGGAAGGGGCCTTTCTAACCCACCTTCCTCACTGGGATACGTACATTTTTAGGACAGTGGATTTTTTCCTTCTATCTCCAGAAACCCYTGAACAAGGCAGAGGTCTCAAGCACTTCTGCTTCATAAATCCTGTAAGCTCCTGCCACCCTTCCTGGGGCCCTGAGCAAGCCCAAGAGGATGGGTGTCCCAACACGAAGACAAGGGCCGAAGTCGCAAGGCTGCACTAAGGCAAAATGCTCAAGGCTCACAKTGGTGAGGAAAGTCTGGCATGGAAATTCCAATTAGGAATTCCCGACAGAACTGAGGGAAAGGCCCTTGTGATGCAGCAGRTACCTCCTGAGGCAAAAGACTGAGTGCTTGAGAAGGAGCAGAGCGCACAAGACCTTGTGCTGACCAAAAGGAGAAGAGGGTCTGCTAGACCTCAGAAAACAGCAAGGGAAGGAAGCGGGCGGTTGCTTTTTCTCAACGCAATGAGGGACTCATGGCTCTGGTTGCCGCAGGGTTTTTCTTCACTGGAGATGGTGCTTATCGCACCAGCGAGGGCTATTACCAGCTGACAGGACGGCTGGACGACATCATCAACATCAGCGGGCACCGGCTGGGCACTGCGGAGGTGGAGGAYGTGGTGGTAAGAGATGTAGAGGCGAGGTAAAGCCATGCGAGGGGGCAGTGACACAGCACTAGTGGTACTCGAGCGAAGCTCCTTTAAAATACCCAGCCAAAAATTCTGCAGCTTTAGTGGCAGGGAGCAGCTCCTGGCTGGGTGGGGGCAGTCTTCTCAGTCTTCTGGTTCTGGTCCTCCTTTCCTTCACCTACTCTTTCCTCATTGTACCATGGACCTGACGCTGCTGCCACCCCCTCTAGCAAGGGTTAGGTTTTCCTCTGGCCAAGTGGTCCCCTGTATCCACACCGTGGCTGTGCCATGAACAGCATTAAACACCCCCTTTCTTTGCCAGGTCCTGTAGGTTTAGTGCTGAGGTCAAGACATTTAAGCTCTGCTGATCACTGGCCTCTGCAGCAAGGGAGGGCCAGAGCTGAATAAGGCTCATGCTCTAAGCAGGTGAATCCCAAAGTGGAAGCCAAGCAGGCCCGTCGGTGGCATGCCCTTCCACGTCCCTCCARGGCACATCCATGGCAGCAGGGCACATCCAAGAGCCAGTAAGGGTTACAAGACGTGCAGGGGCAGCTGGAGGTGCACAGTGGGTCTGCACAGCCTAAGTTTAACGCCATCAAAGCTGAGGACGGGAGCAGGAAGGGTAAAGCTCAGAGGCCACCTGAGGCCCTTCGCCGTCTCTCCCTGTAACGGGTGCAGTTCCTGGGCAGCAGCTAGCCTGCAGCGAGGCCCCAGCTGAGCTGCAGCCCTCTTCTCTTCCAGAATCACCACGCAGCAGTGGCAGAGTCTGCTGTGATTGGCTACCCACATGAGATCAAGGGAGAAGGTGAGACTCTTGCTTTCTTGTTGCTCAAGTTCCTTTCCCCTGGCTTATGCCCTGCAGTGGCAAGAGGCCCTGTCACACTCACTCCCATGGTAAAGCATGGTACCCAGGGTCACTGCACAGTGTAGTCAGTTGTGTGGTGGTCCTTTTGCCAGGAGCCTACGTCTTTGTGGTGCTCAAGAAGGAGAGTGGCTACACACAGGAGACTCTTACTGCCGARCTGCGAGAGCTGATCTCAAAGAAGATTGCCAAGTACGCAGCTCCCGAGTACGTTCAGGTAACACCTTCAGGCTTATCCAAATACCCCTACCTGCAGCCTGGACCCCTCTTCCCCTCAGCCTTAGCTGTGCCCCTTCCTGTTGCAGGTCACACGCAGGCTGCCTAAAACCCGCTCTGGGAAGATCATGCGTCGAGTGCTAAAGAAGATTGTGGAGGACAAGGCCAGTGAACTTGGGGACCTAACAACCCTAGATGACCATGAAGCTGTGCAGCAGATCATAGAAGGACACAAGCACCTAATGGAGGGGCAAAGGAAGTGGTAGCTTGGCTCTCCCTCCAACCACTTTCTCTCTTTTCACTGTAAAAATGAGGGCCAGGCCCAGAAGGGTTACTGGGATACTAGGGCTCAATACGTGACAAAGAAACTGAGTCTCCACTGCAGCATCTCAAAGCAGACTCTCTRTATCCCAGAGACCCTCACAACCCTTCCCTCTGCACAGATGTATGAGATGGGACATTTTGATGCAACATAGAGAGACGTTTCCTCCTCTAAAAAGCAGAGGGCCAAAAGCCCTCCTCCTGTGACTGGCAGCAAGGGACTGACCACCAGCACAGGATCTGTGTCYAGCCCCTAACACGGGTATTAGTCCTACCCTGGGCTCTACTCTTGAGCAATAGCCTTGTCCAAGACTACTGCCCCCTGGAAGCAGCAGGACATGATACAAACAGCCTTACTGACAAACTGACTCTTCTCCGTAAGTCTTTGGCTAACAGGCACCAGCTTTTAATACAAAAMTGTTTCTTTGAACYTTGTGTCATAAAGAGARCAGAGATATGCCCTTCTCTCTGCTATCATCCTCCCCCCACACACACTTCAGCAYATGTCTTTGACAACAGCTGCTGCCACAGSTTCAGAACTCTGTKCTGCAGAGCTGCTTATCAGAGAGGCCAATGTCACTCAGGGGAGAAGAGCAGGCTCCATCCCAGTCGGCGGCCCTGCGTCCTGGTCAAGCATAGGCAGTTCTGCTCATTGCTTCTACCACCTCCAAGAGGCAGGATCTTCTCTTTCTGCAGTCCTRTGCTCAGCCCCTTCTTCCCTGCTAAGCAGGGAAGAGGACAGGCAGGGAGAAGAGTTGGGTAGGCAGAACCCCCCAGTGAGCTCAGACTTGATCCTCAGCAAAATCCAGGAATGGTCTTGCACCAAACTGAGTCCTTGGTTACAACTGTTGGCTCTGCAGCTCCAGCTCTGCTCCTCAGACCTCTCCCAAGGRTGGGTAGATTCTGCAGCAGGTCAGAGTAGAGCCTGTTTTTCAGCATCCTTCTACAGCAGGGAGGCGCTTTGCCTTCTCACATCGTGTGAGCTCCCATCTTCCCTCCCCATGAAGTTTCAAAATCCAGCTGTGGAACTGCAATCACAAACAGGAGAACTGAGAYGTGTCTCTGTAAGGTCATGTCCACCCATAGCAAGGTTCTCCAGCCTCGCTCCCTCCTCTCTGCCCCTCAGGGACCCTTGCAGCCCACCCTGTCTYACCAGCAGCAGGGAGGCTGTGCTGCCTCCCCTCTCACCTTTTCCAGGCTAGCTCTGTGTCCCACGCTGACCAGGGTCATGCCCAGCTGAACGCACACACGGTACAGTTCATGCTCCACCTCTTCAGTCAGGGCACTGGTGGCTTCATCTAGCACTGACAGAAAAGTGTAAGCCTCACAAAGCCCATCCCCTCCCTGCTCTAATCTCTTCTCCACCTCGGGTGAGAGAGCAGCAGTTGCTGGGAACACTGCACATAAGAGCAACTCACCAGCAACAACTGTAGAAGGTAAGGAGAAGCCTAAGATCCTCCATTTATCCCTAACCCAGCTGCTGTTAG
This sequence comes from Eudromia elegans, assembly GCA_003342815.1. NCBI lineage: Eukaryota > Metazoa > Chordata > Aves > Tinamiformes > Tinamidae > Eudromia > Eudromia elegans. The sequence continues at coordinate 3,209,310 of PTEX01000004.1, read as the reverse complement.
TGAAGTGGGAAAGCTAGCCTTGTCCACAAGCCCTCAAATCCACCCACACCGTGCTGTTCACCTTGTCATCCCCCTCAGTGACTGCCAGCCACGGCCTCATGCCCCTGTTGGSAAAGCCAAGCCATGACCTTCCCAAGTCCTGCACAGGAAAGGAGGAAGSCCAGAGCCTCTGCAGCCTGTTCACTCCTCTGGCTGGGACCCTACGTGCACGAGCCAGGACGACTTGTGGCAGCTTCTTCTCAGCAAAGAGAAAACACTATAGACCTGGAGCAGATAAATTTTAATCTGTTTTATATCATCACCATTAGTTTTCAATCCACAAATTCCTTCTGCCAGGACAACACAGAACAGACCTGCAGGCCTCAGGGGAAGAGAGATACTTAAATGTAGCTACTTGCTCCTAACATTGGCTCTGCTCAAAAGGCCCAGACCAACTCCTCCAACACTTTCCCCTGACCCATCAGCAGTCACTGTCCATCTAAGTGGGTAATTAGACTCCTCTACAAACAGGATCTACTTTTGTGATCTCTCAGAACTGCTTTTAGCACCATTTTCTTTTGCTGTGTTATAACTAAATTTYCCAGGACAGGCTGTTTCCAGAACCCCACATGGGTTCCCACACTTCAGAAATGGCAGCTTACACTCTGCTCACTGGGATGCACACATATTTACATGGCAACTGGTGAGCAAACTGAGGGGGTGCTGTTTCAGGTGAAATCAGACCTGAATAAGGAAAACTAATTACTAGTTGCCTAAGAACAGGATGTTTTGCACAGCTGCTTGGCTTACTCCCTCCACACATACATAATGAAATGTCTTCACCTCAACATCCTCTGTGTGCTACTCTGCCTAAAATCACGACTAAGGTGACGCGTGCTTGTGGCAAAAGAGAAGGGAATTTGTGAGCTATCTTTGTATCTGTTTCCTTTTATGCCAAGGGCCTYGCAACTCTTTCCAGCCTGTGGTCACCCACTCACCTGCATATCTGGGCTGCAGGTAGAAGAGCCGTGCAAATGACAACCTCTGCATCTCCCCTGGYGAGAGGGCATCATACCTGCAGTGGGGTTCACATTAAAATCTCCCTCCCTGGAGGGAGCTCATTTGCTGCAGAAGGTCTCTTGCAGCAGTTGCTTATGGCTCCTGCTGTAGGAGACCACAGCAAGCAGCTGTCCTGTGTGTCCCCTGCCCRCTACATCCTCCACACGTGCACGCTCTCAGGGCAGCTCCCCTCCAGGCTGGGCTCTCAGGCGCAGGGTGGGACCGGCACTGCACCCAAGTGCCTTGGGAGCAGTGTGGCTGGTGAYGCTGGCACTGGGGCTTGGGGCATGAAACCTCTACCCCTGCAACACACCCACCTCCTGCAAGGTATGTGTGGACACAGATGATCGTCACAAGCCCAGCAGCAAAGGGCATCTGCTTAGAAAMGTTCCCATGCAGAGGCAGACCCACAGTCACACAGATGCTGAGCTCCCTTACCAGTTCCAGTCCACCTGCTGGTCCAGTCCCCCAGCCCTTTCCAGCAAATCAGACTGCAAAGAGAAGAGCAGAGACTTGTGAAMACATCCCCAGCTCTGGCAGCCCCAGCAGCCCTGAGCATAACACCTCCCTGCTGCTACTCTGCCTTTTTCCACTTGATATGAAGTAACTCTTACATTCTCTCTCCCCTGCTGTTCCCAAGGACAGTCCTGTCCCAGCTGCAACCAGTTCCCTCACATGAGCAGCACATGGTCATGCTGTGCTATTTCAACACCTCCTCCCTTCTCTGGCAGCATTAAGCAAGAACAGARCAACTTTACTAGGGACCTACCAGCCCCGCTAGCTCCAGGAACCGRACAATTCTCTCATCATCTGCAGACCCTAGGAGAGACAGAATATCAAAAGAGGCAGTATGTGTTGAGAGCACAGCAGTAAGAAACAGAGGRGCATAAGCATCCTTGTTTTCCCCGGAAGGTTTGGTGAACGGGCCTCCTGAGTCTGATGTAGCTGTCTCAGCCAGTTAATATTCAGGTCTTGAGCTTTGCCCACAGAGAGCTCCCAAAGACAGACCTTCCTTAAATACATAAATCATGCCTGCAAGCAGCAGGAATGGAGGTTGGGCTCCACAGATGCACTTGAGACTTAGCTCAGTCCAGGACAGATGGGCAGAGCCAGAACATAGGGTTCCAGACTTCACCTGCTTACAAMTTGAAGAGGAACTTAAACCTGGAAACTGCAGCAGCTTCTGATATGATCTCTATGATCTCTAGCTTGGGAAGAGGGCCAGAGAGAGAAAGGATCCACTTAGCAYGACCATGAGAATATGCAAGGCTTCAGGACACCATATGAAGAAAAGGAACAGTCAAAGGTGAATGGAAGATGACAAAGGCCAGCATGTCTTGCCAAGGGCAGGTTGTACCGGACAGACCAGCTGTAATGCAAGAGCAAGTTCAGAAAGCAGCAGAGTGCCTCAAAACATACCACCCCGCAGCACAGCACGCAGAGCACAGCCCCTCCCCGATCTCATACCATAAAGTTGATACACTCTCCTTGAGAGCAATGGAACACAGAGCTTAAGATCATTAAGATACAAAAAGTTAAATCTTCCAGGTAAAAAGCTGAGCGCATCAAAAGTGAAATGGCTTAGCACTCTTGATAGGGCATGGTAGAAGAGAAACTGGGCTCGGCCCAGGACAATGAGAGCTAAGATTGCAAGGTTGGTTAATTGTTTTGATGAATTTCCACACACCTGACACTGGATAGATCTCCTTCAGAGGATAGATCACCTGGTAAAGAGAGCACGAGAGCCACGTCAGAGGAMACTGGACACAATTCAGAGATACGACAGCAGTGGCAAACTCGGGCACAAGGGAAGCAGCAGGGATAGGCATCCCCTCTCGCCAGCCTCTCTGCAGCACAGAGGGTGGCGGGGCCTTGACGTGGCCCCCGGCAGGAGCTGCGAGAGCCCCTGCACGGCCAGCGAGGCCCCGGCTCACCTGCTCCCGCAGGCTGCCGTCGGTGAAGAAAGGCCGCTGCGGCAGGAAGACGACGCCGYGGGGGCCGAAGCAGCTCCGCATCTCCACACGCCCTGTGGACGAGACGCTCACTGCGGCGCCAGCCCTCACTGCCCCCGCAGAGCCCTTCCACAGAGGGCCTTGGGAATCAGRCAGCCAGCGCCAGAAGAGGCGGATRTGCGACACGGCACAGCAACGAGGGCCAGGGCAGAGCATGCAGTACAGAGACGTGCTGGCTCCAATGCGCCAGGGACACACGCACCACCACAAGCAGCACTGGCCTTGCAACCTCACACACTGCTGCCTCCCGAACTTAGCAAGGGCAGCCCTGCGCAGCGAAGGGGGAGCTATAGAAAGAGTGGCAGTCCTTACCCTGGGTGCTCTCCCAGAGGCCCCCGAGGACCCTCAGGAGAGATGTCTTTCCAGTGCCTGTGTTCCCCACAATCATCACRCTGTTCCCTTGTGAGATCCTGAGACTCAGGTCCTTGATGAGCAGCTTGCCAGAGGATGGCACCGAGAGGGTCACTCGCTCCAGAAGGAAAGCTGTGTCCCCTGGCACCGAGTCCTCTCCAGCATGGCTGCTGGACCACCACCAAGACAGAGGAGGAGAGATCTGGGGGTAAGTGATGATGCTGAGGCTGGCAAAGATCAGGCACATCACTAAACCTTAGAGGTCCTGTGCCTCCACGCACCCTGGGAAACCCAGGTCATGGGAGCACAGTACTGCCTGCCCCACCGAACTACACAGAATGGGCTGTGACACCAAGGGCCACCTCCATGCAGTTCCACACCATGACATGGAGCTGCAGGGCAGCAAGCTGCTGAAGGGGAAACTCACCTGTCCAGGTCCCAGTTGTCTTTGGCTTCTGAGTAGTTAGTGGGTTTTTTCCTACCAAGGCTCAGCAAGGTTTCCTGTAGCTCCCCAATCCTGGACAAACAAGAGGTTGCAAGAGTAATCCAACAAGTAATGGTAATGCACTCATTATTGTCAGCACATGCTTAGAACCACCCATGTTTTTAAAAATATTTAGCACAGAGAGATATTTAGCACCAATCTGCCCAACGAGATCTAYGCCACACAGCACAGAGCTGCTCCAGACCAGCTCACCTGTGAGTGTAGCCAGCGACATCGGTCATGGTGGTAGAGAGATCTATGAGCTGGCTGAAGCAGCTAATGAGGTAGATGGAAACGAAGGCGTTCTGAGGAAACCATACACAGAGCAAGGGTTAGCGCAGACACTGAGGGGACACTGGCCCTTCCTTGCAACCACAAGGAGGCCTCACATCTGGTCAGCTCAGCAGTCCCACCAGGAGGGAAGCAGAAGTCACCCATTGCATTGGGAGCAAAGCAAACGGCCATATTCAGAGGACTGAGCAGAGCTTCCCTGCTTCTGGTCACAGGGACACATCACCCACCCATCCACCCTGGGACACTGTTTCCAGAGTGCCTGCATGTCCTGCCCCCCATGTCGGGACTGCAGCTGGGCCCAGAGCTCCCCTGGTGCTGGGTAGATCCATCCCACCAGCTCTGCCATGGGGCCGTGCGTGGCTGGGGACAGGGTGTCTCTCAGCCTGCAATGCCTGCCAAGCTGTTTTTAGCTCGGCATTCTTCACTGTTTGGAATAGCTGGAAACAAGGGAGGCTGGGAAGTCTCCTGTCCTGCAGTTTGGCAGGCAAACGCGAGCTCAGCCTTGCAGGCAGCCACAGGGGAGCCAGCCCTGCAGCACAGTGTGGGCTCAGTCCTCCACAGACAACACGGAAAGCCAGAGCTTTGTGGATTTCCATTTTCACACAGTGGAGATCTGAATAAGAATTGTTCACGCAGGTGAGTCCTTGACACCTCTCACCCCCAGGTTAATCATATACCAGATTTCCCAGGCTCCCATTTCCACACCACCGTGGGCAAGGGCAGTCCACCCATTGAGAGGTCACTCAGTGCAAGTCAGTCAGCCCCACTGCCACCAGCCCAACACAAAAGCTCCATCCTCAGCACGCGCTCAGCCTCCACCGCAGAGTCTGACTGCACGAACACATGGTTGTGGCTGGCTCGGGTCTAGCACCGGGTAATGAACACAACCCAGGGGGCATGCTGCTCCACTGGATCCATCTGGGAGATCATCCTTAACTCACCTTGCTGACCAGGGCGCTGAGCTCTGTTGGGCTGAGGTCACCGTACACCCCAGAAAAGATGGGAATGGCTATGACCACGTAACTCAGGATGCTGCCCAGATAGTCGAAGGTATTGATCCCAACTGGGCAGAAGCATATCGAGAGGAGACAGTGAGATGCAGGTGGGAAGCTTCGGCCCACTCAGGCTCAAATGCAGCTCATGAGCCCAGTCCGAGGAAGCCCCATGTCCTGCCTCAGCCATTCAAACGCTCCCATGCAGAAGAAGCCATTTCACTAGCGAGCACAAGCACTAGGCTGCAAACCCACTTGCCAAACAGAGTTCCTTGGGGAAGGCACCAGTGTAGGGAAACATCACACAGAAACACAGCTTGGGAACCATGATGGGACAAGAGTCACTTTGTCTACTTGTTTCTACTCTTCAGGGCCAGYTGACCCCAAGAAACAGGGGTAAAGTCACTCACTGAGCAGGGAGGCAGAAAGAAAATTCTGGTCTGAAAGCCTGCCTTGGAATGCAGGAGAGCCTCGAACTCCCACAGATAGCTGYATGCAGGGCTCTTCCCCTTTTATAGTGCTCAGAAGCTCACCGTGATGGTGAGATAAAGAAGAGCTCTCCTGATGCCTGTTATTTAACTCACAAACATGGACACAGTAACTATGGGGGAAAAAAAAAGATTTTCAGGTGGCAACTATGCTCTAGGAACAGGCTCTACAGAACCTCTCTGCAGAGCTCCAACCACATAAACTGAACCTTCTCGCTCCCTAGAGCCCAAGCACTTTCCTCTCTTCATGACCCCTGAATACCTGCTCCACGCAGGGTAGAGAWTCCTGCCTATTCCTCTTTCTGAGCTTGGTTTCTCCGACTCAGCTAGCTCCTTCACAGCTTTGCCCTCTACCAGACTTTTTTCACAGATTCCCATTCGAGAGGGAAGGAGCCCTTTCACTCTCAGAGCTGCAATGCACCAGCAAGCCCTGGGGAAAGAGGTGGGAAAGGATGAGCCAGCACTGCTCCTCCAGCACCAGGTTCCCAGGCCACTGCGATGGAGCCACCGCATGCCCCGCTTCACCCCGCAGCTCCCCGCTCACTCACTGTATAGCCAGAGCTCCTTCCCTATCAGCTCCCTCTGGGTCTGCAGCAGGCTCCGCAGCCGGCGCTCCGTGCGCACGTGCTCCACTCGCCCAGCCCTGCCAAACGAGATTGCAACAGGTCACAGGTGTCCCGGGACCTGGGCTGCCCGCAGTGACASCAGTTCTGTCTCCCCTCGCAGGTGCCTTCTCAGAGAGGCAGCTCCTCATTCGCAAGGGCTGGGCTGCCCTCAGGTGGTAAAACAGAGGCAGAGCTCAGCGCCATTCCCACCAYGGCTACTGCCAGGACCACCTGGCCACAGCACCCAAGCACCCTCACACTGTGGTGAATGTAGCTGGGAAATCACTAGGGCCCGAGGAGACAAAAAACAGGATTCACAAACACACACATAATGAGGATTTTTAAAGGTTCTCAATTCTTTGAAAAAATAAATCTACTGAGAATGCAGTTTAGCATCCGTTATTTGCCTTCAGCTTACGATACCCATCTCTGCTAAGTGGTGAGCAGTAACCTTTGCTCCTGAACATTCAAAGAAGGACAAAGCCTTGAACAGCAGGAGTTTCAGGCAAGGAGTTGAGGATCAGGGTTTTTGACTGAAGCACAAAACCRGTGTCGGTTTAGGTCGCTGCTGTCTCTTTTGCAGATGCAAAGAGAGCGTTCACTGCTGTTATCTTTTCCCCACAWTCACTTCTAAAGTGCGTTTGCCAAAGGTTAAGAAACCAAAGGAAGTAAAGGACAATGATGCCCAGGCTTTGGTTCTTCTTTTACCAAAACAATCTATGGTTAGACAAGTACAGGAGGACAAGTTCTCAYAACTAGAGCAAGAGAAGACAGGCAGTCAAAACCAGCCACAACTCTTCATCATGTGCTCCTTCTTTCACAGGATTCCAGGAACATAACCCTTAAAAGATTCCTTTACTTTTAATTAGGACACACAGAGAAAAATATCTGGTTTTGTGCATTTTAATTAAATTTTGATTTCTCACCAAACAAAGCGTTTCTACTACTGAACTGTATAAAACTGAAGCAAGAAATCCCATCTGCTAGTACAGTAATTCATTTTCCATTTCCTACTTAGTAATAGAGTAGGAAGCTTTGGAAGTGTGAGGTAAAAGTACTACAGCCTAAATAAGTGCAAGTAATTAGGGTATCTTCTTGATCGACAAAAATCAGCACAAAGCAATAAGAATCAACCAGCCTACAAAGAAAGACCTAAGACTTGCTGATGTAAATCAAGATTGATTTCAATTACTGAGATCAAGGTTTCCTGCTTGCCAGTTTAAATCTTCATAAAATCAGTGAATTTGTATCAAACTGCCTTGGGGACAACACTACAACACTTGAAGTGCTCAATCATGAGCCAAATATAGACCGCAGCCAGGAAAAACCAGAGACATGGCAGCCAGTTCTCCTTTAGATTCCTGGACGGAGTGTGATTCCACAACACACCTGCCAACTGCAGATGCCTGCAGAGAGAGAGGCAAAGACTCTGACCTAGAGGGCACCCAACACAACTCACAGCAAAACTGTGGCCCTTCTGCTGGATTCTGGCCTTTTCTGTGCAATCCCACAAAGCCTTCAAGCAAATACRGACTTCAGGGCACCGTTTAGCAGCAAGGCGCAGCTGGGCTCTGGATAGCATGCCCAGCTCTTGAAACCTCAGTAATAGGCAGATGTAAATAGCACAGTGCGAATTCAACCTCTCTGGGGATGGCCGGAAGGGAGAAAGAGAAAAGGCTCCTTGTCTCCAGCCGCTGGGAAGTTACTCCTGCAGACAAGGCACAGAATGCGAAGGGCAGCGGTGACAGGGGGAGGAGGCTGCGGGGCCTTGCAGAGACCTGGCGGCTGCAGCAGGATGGAGAGAACAGGAAAGCCCAAGAGGACTCTGAGTGGCCTCTGGAATACCTGACTACAGTGAGGATGCTCCAGACTGACAGGATCCCCCAGAGCGCCTATGGAAACGAACATGCCCACCACTTACCTGTAGAAAGCAGCAGGTTCTGCATTGACACGAATCTGCATGTGCTTGAACCTGGACAACATACACAAAAACAACAAAAAAAAGAAATAAGGACCACAGACAACTGTACAGTGAATTATGTAGTCAACATCCCTGCTGGAGGACACATCCTGCATCAGCAAGAGCACCAACCTCATGTAGCTCTTGACAAAAATGCTCAAGAGGCTCAAGAAGTGCGGAACAAGGCTTAGCACAGCATGACATCATTCTAGCCCTCACTGAGCAACATGCTTGTCTGTGCACGACATCCCTCAGACATCCCTTCTCTCTGGAAAGCTCAGCCTGCCCCAGGACGCCCTGAGAAGCAGGGAAGTCTGGATAACCCCTGTCACACACCCATCCAACCCTGAAAGGAAAGGGGAGGAGATGAGTTGGCTGAACATATGGAGAGACTGAATCATTTTAGGTATTTATATTAACGAAATAATGAACCAGAAATCCGTCTGGTTTCTTGTCAATGAGCTTGCTTCAACATCCAGGGATGCTCCATGTGCAATTTTTCTCCAGCACATCCGGTGCATTAGCAGGAGTGAACAGTCAAGGAGCAGCAGTGGAGACCAGGGAATTGACCCAAGGGCACTGCCTGATACAACACAGGGCAGTGACAGGGGTGCCTGGAACACTGATTTTGGGCATCACTGAGCAGACAGGTCTGAGCTGGCAGGGATCTGATGGAGCATGAGGACTAAAAAAGCCACAGAGAAGCAGATGCATACACAGCACTGAACAGAGAAGAAAGTGGAGCTGTCAAAGGAGTTACCAGAAGAGGCAGCGAGAATGCTGCTCTGCTGCAACTCACCTGAAATCCCCCTCCAGCTTTTCCTGCTGCACAAGTTTTGACACTATAGGGCTCATCAGCACTTTGTTAACAACGGTCCCAATGACAAAATACCCGAAGATGCTCACTGGGCCTAGCCAGCCTGTGCTGCAGGGGAAGAGAAAGGGAGGTCAGCCAACAACCCAAGCAACAGGTCACTCCAGCATCCCCGGGCTTGCAAAGCCAGAGCCCTCAGCAGGCACCTCTCCTCCCTCTCACAGGGGCTGCAGAGTAAATACTGCACACCCCAGCACCCCAGGGCAAGAGGTCTTTTGGGGTGCAGCCAGAGTGGGTGCCAGGCCTCAAAAGAGAGTGAGCACAGGCCAGAGGCACAAACGCAGAGCAGGAGTGCGTTCTTACCTATGGAAGCACTGGTATGTGTAGTAGGCCAGYGCAAAGGGTGAGATGACGAGCTTGCCTGCCATGGAGCTGAGCTGCCTGCAGAACCTCTCCACATCCTGGCTGATGCGCTGGTCTCTGCTCAACGCAAAGAGGCAATGACAGTGTTAAAGCTGAGCAGCAAGGAGCAGTGAGTGCAAGATGCTGCGACTCCCCAGGGGGGCACAAGACAAGCTACAAAACACTGCCCACACTTAGCATAGAGTGAAGACAAACAAGCCAGTGTGCCATGGTCCCCAATGGAGGCAATTCCCAATGGTCCAACAGGACTTGGGACCTCTCTGACACAGGTAGAATGGCTCCTTCTGTTACCTTCACCCTATTCCTTGTTTTAATCCTTGGTTCAATTCCCCACATTCCTGTCTTGCCATGTGCTAAAGGTCTTGACATCCTTGTCGCTTACTCCTCTCCTGGACCCATCCCATATTACCAAAAGCACTGACTGCTGATGTTGTATCCCAGGTACCAGAGCCAACAGCTGGATATATGAGAACTCCTCCATCCATGCCACCCTACTAGTGAAGAGGTGGCCCCTCCAGTTGCTAAGGACACCTCTTGGTCCCTTGGTTGCAAAGAAAGTGCTTTTACCCAGACCTACCCCACACGAGCAGGTGTGGCACCAAGCCAGCCCACGGAGTCCAACCTTTCCCACTCTGCTTAGCAAGAGTTGAGCCTGGGATAACTAGAAAGGTTTGCAGCGCTCTGTCTCTCTGTGCCTGATCTGCAGAGAATATAAGAGCTTGGGCCTCTGATGCTCTAAGCACAGGCAAAAAAGTTCTTAACTGGGATGTTGGAAAGTCCAGCAAGAGGAAAGCTACCTCCTCCTGGGAGCATCGCCACCCTACTGACCTTATAGTCAGCATTTTTGCTTTATTGGACTGTTTGTAACTGTTTCCATCAAGTTATAAATTAACTCAGACTATAAATTCACAGCAGGGATAATGCAATATGCAATGATAACATACAAACATGATCTCAGATGCCCTGATAGGAGCCACAAGTGTTAGTGTGTCACTCCAAGGCCACTCCTCTTTTCCTCTGAAATGAAAACAAGGATGACATAGTGCTTCCCACATGCAGTTTGGTTTGCACTGCCAAACAGGAAGTCACTTCTTTGCTCTTAGTTCATGTTCTAACTGTCTGGTGCAGGGAAAAAATTCTCACAGAGAATTCCTAAGATAAGATCTTTTGCAGATGCAGCAGAAAGACACTAAACAATGTGGCTGAATGTCTGAGCAGAAGCAAGGTGTTATGAAATACAGTCTGCAACTATCCCACAAATTTGGTCTGCTCTAAGGTCAGGAGAGCTGCCTCTGTTGCTGCAAAGCACATGCACCCAGTTATCTATCTCATACTTTCAGCCACATAATCTGAATACATTCCTGGGTTAAAAATAAACCTGAGCAGCATCATCACATGGTGCTGGACCTCTGTCCTGCCCTTCCCCAAGCCAAAGGAGAAGATGCCTGTGCAGCAGCTTCTGGCCTTGGCCAATGTGCACCAATGTGTCTTGGTGACAAGCACAGCTTTTAGCCTGTCCTTTGCAACTCTGTCCTATTGCAAAACGCTATCTCTGCTCTGGGAAGTTGGAGGCAACTCCAACTGCTGCTGGGAAGTGCATCGGCACCACTGAGGCTGTGCTTCCTGTTGCACAGGAGTGCTCGAGCTGAACCCTTTCCTCGCCCTGCACCCATTTACTCGTTCTTAGTCTGGCTGTATCTCAGTGCTGGGAGAGTATAAAGAGTCAAGGAATGGATCTGTCTGGAAAATGATATAGACACACACAGGAAAAGAAAAAAAAAAGCTTAGCTCTGGAGAAGCTACTAGAGAACTGAAGGAAAAACAAAATCCCAGTTCCTACCTCTCACATTGTATCTAATGGAGGATCTTTAACTTTTCAGACTTGATATCTACGACTGCAGTGTTCTGTGTATAAGAGCAGGCCAAAAGCCCAGGGTCAGCATGTTGTTGCAAGGAAGAGAGGTGTTCAGCTCTGGTGACACAGCCYGGGCAGATGAGCAGCCCTGCAGTAACTGGGACAGCGTGAAAAGCAGAACTTCCCCCTTGCTGCTGCTGCTGTCCAAGTGGCCACTGCACTGGGATGGGAAGGAGCTCTCAGGGTGGGCTTGAATAAGCAAGAATAGACTGAATGTTGCTTCTGAATGCTCCTCCTCATTCTCTCAATTTCCAAGTCACCTCTGACCTTTCCTCCCTGGAAAGAGGAGATGCAGTTCTGGTCCAGCACAAAACAAAGCTCTTCCTGGATGCGGCTCCCAACTTCCTTCCTAGTTACTAAAACCACTTAAAAAAACCAAAACTAACTAAGCAAAGTTGTGTTCAGCTGGAGAATGTGGCGGTTGAAGTCCAAACTGAACAATCAGGGCTGCTGAGTACACTGGCTGCATGAAGGTTGGGAAAGGCAGCACTGTGATTCCACATAGGCCCTTTGCAGAGTCACATGCAGAGTGATGAGGGCTGATTTTGCAGACAGTGCATTTTGTAGCAGTTGTGAGATCTCTGACCTGCTGAGGCTCCCTTTTCCTTGCAACAAAACCATTAGCACCTACTATCTCCTGAAATCATGATGACCATGAACCGTGAGCGTTCCCTGTACAGGCTTGCCATCTACCACCTACACCTACACCCGGACAAGCGTGTTTGTGCCTGGATGGAAAAAGCCTCTAGGGCACATGTCCCTACCCAGAGACACAGAGAAGTCAAGCAAAAGTGAGGAGCAGCTCAGGAGAAGCCAAGACAGAGGCCGAGAGAAGCCGCGGGCAGCCTACGGGTTATCGATGTCCTCGCGCAGCACGTGCAGGCTGTAGTAGACCTGGCCCTGGAAGTAACAGTTGTGCAGGTATTCGGTGAGGGATTTCCTCCAGCTCACATACATCTGGTTGCAGATAAACTGGTTGAAGCTTTTTAGCTGCAATGAGGACAAAGAGATAGATGGACAGGAATGAGCCAGGAAAACAGGCACTTCACAAAATTGATAAAAACAGTTTGCTCAGGTGAGCATCCCATACAGGTAGCGATGACAGCACTCCCCTGTAGCAGAGGGCCCCCGGCCCTCCCCAGCCTCCCCTCGCAAGGTGGGGGAGCCCCACGTCTGTTTTACCGTGGAGTTGACCACGATCAGCGTGACTGCAACGGCCGTCAGCGCTTTGAACCCGGAGAGGTCCTTGCTCCCKAGCACCTCGTAGTACTGGCTGGGTATCACGCCGACCTGGTAGATGAGCAGCTGCTCTGCAGGGAACACAACAACACCGGGCGAGGGTGAAGGGCTGCGGCGGCYGGGCSCAGAGCGGGTGGCCCTGGGGACACRGGGCGCCCGCTCCTGCGGGGGAGGCGACCGGCGCTTACCCAGCAGGGCCACGGCGAGCAGCGTGAGGAACATGAGCGCGCTGGGCGAGGGCCACCGCGGGAACAGCACGGCCTGGATCCTCAGGAAGCGCCGCAGGAAGAGCAGGTCCAGCTGCGGCCGAGGCCTGCCGGACACAGCGACGGCGGTCGGGGCGGGCAGGGCCCGGGCGAGCCCCCGCAGCGCGGCCCCGCCGACGAGCCGAGCCCCGCCGACGAGCCGAGCCCTCCGCGCACCGCGCACCGGCGACGCCGTCCCCAGAACAACCCCCCGATTAGTTAGGACCGGCCCCAAGGAGCGAGCCCAGCCCCGCGGTCCTGCTCACCGGGCAGCCCTGGCCATGAGCGCGGCGCTGCCACCCGCCATGAGTGTGGCCGCCCCGCCCCGCGACCATGAATATTCACCACCTCTGCTGCATATTCATGAGCCCGGC
>PTEX01000004.1:3176760-3188901 GCA_003342815.1 Eudromia elegans | reverse complement strand
GCGCAGCAGCGCCGAGGGCTCCGCCGGCCCCGAGGAAGCGCCGCTCGGCTGCGCGGAGCCGCGGGGCAGGGAGGGCTCGCGGGCGCCGCGGGGCATCAGCCCAGGCTGCGGGAGGCGCCGCCTGTGATGGAGCAGCGAGTCCCGCGCGCGGCAGGGCCCGCTGACAGCGGCGGGGCTGCCCTGCCCTGGCCCCGGGCGTGCGGGCTGGCGGGTCCSCTCTGCCACCCAAGCGTTGCCCCCTCCCAGGCGCCTGCAGAAATGCAGGTGCTGGTTTAGTGGCGCAGGCTTCTTCCTGCCGCTTGGCCCCTTAGCACCGTTTGCCACCTGAAATCCCAGGAGAGCTCCAGTGTGGTGCTGTTCCCGGCATGGACAGTTTCCTGAGATTTTGGGTGTGGGTGCGGGTGTCCCTTGCAGCTGGGTGGTTCAAATGCTTCCTTTCAGCCYGAAGCCCTTGCTCTCATGAGGGCTTGAGAGCCTCACAGCTGGGGACTCAGGCACAAGGAATCGCGAGCCTAGCAGTGCATATGCTAGTGCAGAAACCTTTGCTCCTGCTACTCCCTCCAGGATGGCAAAACCGTCCCTGCCAGGGCTTTGGGAAGGGCTGCAGAACCCTTCCTTGGGATGGGGGGGCTGGAGTCTCTTGGATTCCTTCTGGTCAGTGAGTCTTCTGAGATGGCTTGGGGAACTTGCACTACTGGATGCCACCAGCCCCTCAGTTTGAGTGAGGGAATGTGCTCTGCAAGTGCTCGCTTATCTGCTACAATGCAAAAGTGGCCAGGTTAGCTAAAGTCACCTTTATCAGTGGTGAAAAGCTCCGCCGGTTGCCTTGGTGCTCAGGCAGGCCAGGCAGCACTGGTCTGTCGTGTTCAGCGGGCTCTGCTGGGGGCTGCGGAGAGAACGCTCCCCAGGGCTCGCAGGCGTGAGAGCTGCTCGGCATGATCCGCTGGTGGACTAAGCCCYGGCGTGGCAGTGCCTGCCTTCACTGTGCGCCTGGCATTTCTGACCCACGCGGGCTCCTCTCCAGGCATCCCAAAGAAAGCCCCAAGGCAGCGGGAACAGACGAGTCTCCTTTAGGATTGTCTTGGAGATCCTGTTGCTTAGAATGTGGGCAGCAGGATCTGATACCGGCATTGAGCAAGTGGGGTAACTACTGAAGAAAGTCATACGCATCCAGCTCCTCCTTCCTTCCCAGCCCCAGATATAAGGGGCTCTAAAGACGGAGCGTGTTCCTGATGCCCCTCAGCTTTCATCCTGATGCAGGGCATCCCCTCCAGGCGCCCTCCTTGCCGGGGGGTGGCGTGCCTCGGCTTTTCCCCGCTCCTGTGGCAGCAGGAGCAGCCCGGCTGTGTGGGCTGAAAGGGGAGGCTGCCGCGCAGCGGGATRTCGCAAGCCTGAAGGGTTTGGCAGGACGTGGGGATTGAGGACTCGAGCTCTGCCTGTGCTTGCAGCTCTTCCTAGCCGTGTGCACGGACGAGTCATGTTGTTTGTGCCTCTCGAGCACATGTTGCTCATCACTGGCTTAATTAGAACATTGTTCTACAGAATAAACCTGTGGACCTCCAGGAGAACAAAACCCCCAGACCTGGTCCCAAGTAATAACCACAGATTCATTTGGACCAAAATTATAGGACAAGTCTCTCTGTTTTGCAGTTTTGTCTCTTCTTTGGTATTGTTTCTCTGATACCTGATGTAAGGACAGCTGTAAGGAAAGGCTCTGACTCCTGCACACGAACCTAAAGGAAACCATGGAGGAACAGGGAACAGGGGAATTGCCTGAGTAGCTGTGGGTCCATCAGGCAGGGCTCAGTAGGAGCACAGAGGCCTCCTTGCGGTGGGGTAGCCTGGACACAGCTGTGTGGTGATTTACACGCTGCTTCATTTGGTATTTGGTCACGGCCAGGGACTGTAGATGTCCAAGCAGTGGTGACCCCATCTACAGTAGGGCACAGGCCTGAGAGTCAGGAAAGCTCGAGCAGGGTCAGTTTTACTTCAGGACTTGCTCGTGCTGCCTGATGCTGCTGTTCCTTGTCTCCTGGCGGAGCTGTGGATGTATGATATGATGAACCCAAGAATGGTTGTGGAAGGGTAGGTCTTCAGCAGGGGTATGAATGAGGCAGCCTAGCTACAAAGTGACTGCAAGTTGGAGGTGGTAGGTGAAGAGGCAGAGCTGCCTGTTAGCAGCAAATAGGCAAGGAAGGGCTGCCCTGCTGTGTGAAATGGTGGAGACTGGGAGCAGGGCCGGAGGGAGAGGCTGGGCTTGTTGGGCTGGAAAGCTGGAGCTTGCTGTTGTGGTGAAGAAGTGYGGAAGAGGGATGCAATGATAGAGCTGGTCCCTTGGAGATGCTGAAGTGGTTGGGGCAAGGACACATGAGTGTCAGGACCAAAGTTGGTAAGGAGAATAGGAAGGTTTGGCCCTTTGGGCTCTCCGAGTGGGAGTTAGTGTGAAGAAGGAGAGAAGACTGCGTTAAGACACGTAGGGATGAGGGAGGAAAGAGGCAGCCTCTGCACTGCCCACCCACATGTGCTCCTGCTGCACTGACGAGTTGCCTGGGAGGGAGCTCCAGCTGGGGCCCATCAAGGCTCCTCTGCTTTTAGGGGCAGCCTCGGCTTCCCCCTTCTCCCTGGCTAGCAGTTGGGTCTCTGCTGAGCAGCAAGTGACATCTAGTGTCAGCTCAGGTAATGGTAACAGCTTGGGGTGCTTGGGGATCTCTGTCACATCTCTGTTCTGCTGCAGCAGTTGTTACAGATGCATGCAATGATTGTACCTGCAGAAGTGGCTCTGCTTTGGAGAGGGAGAAAGCTCCTTATTCCTTTTCTCACTATTTTCTCTGTATTTGTTGTTTTTTCTTCCTCCTGTTATACTTACTTACTTCCACCTTGAGATCTGCTTTCTCCATGCTTTGAGCAGTCCTGCGTGATGTTACTGTCGGAGATGAGTTCCTACAAAGATGACAAACACTTCTGCTTCCTGGCCCCTTTTAATGCTGGCTCAGAGTGCTGGCATTGAGGTGGTAATAYGGAAAGGGCAGAGCCCCTGTTTGCAGGGAGTCAAGGGCTGGGGTGAGGCTGAGCCCAAAGCCGGGTGTGCAGAGGTGGAGGGTGGTCTTGCTCCTCCATCCCAGGGAGCGTGTCTGGAGGCTGTGTGCTGTGTATACTGCCCACAGGAGGTCACTGGAGAGCAGACCAGGCTCTTTCTCGCACTTCTGATAACCTATGGGGACTTGGGCTTCATCTTTTCCCCCAGGACTGGGGAAGAGCTTTTCCCTGCTCTTCAGTCCCCCAGCTTTCCTGGCCCTTGGGAAAGAGCTGGACCCGGAGGTCTGGCCTCCACCAGCCCAGTGCATGCACTCTACTGATTTTCAGTGACTCTTGTCTCGCTTTCCCGCAGGATGATCCAGCGGCATCAGCTGGTGCAGTCTGTGCTGCAGGAGCTTCAGGAGGCTGCTGAGTGCTTTGGTCTGGAGGGACTCACCAGTGCTGTGCTGGAGGCTGAGAGGACCCTGTCGTCTTTCTCGCTGCCTGGCTATTGTGGGAGGCAGCTCCAAGAGGAGCTGGAGGTTGACTGTGTAGCCAGGAGCCTCTATCCTGAGGATGCCCCAAGCAACATGCTGCCTCTGGTTTGCAAAGGAGAGGGGAACCGCCTCTTCGAGGCAGCCAGTGTGCTGCTCTGGGGCAACCCTAGCCTGAGCCTGGAGCTGCAGGTGCGTACAGTGGTGGAGATGCTGCTACACAAACAGTACTACCTGAATGGCATGATTGACTCCAAAGTGATGCTGCAGGCTGTCCGCTACTCGCTCTGCACTGAGGAATCCCCCGAGATGACCAGCCTGCCCATGGCTATCCTGGAGGCTATCTTTGATGCAGACATCAAAGCCACGTGCTTTCCTGGCACCTATGCCAACATGTGGCATGTCTATGCCCTTGCCTCGGTACTGCAGTGTAACATCTACTCCATTTACCCCATGAGCAACTTGAAGATACGGCCTTACTTCAACCGGCTCATCCGGCCCAGGAAGGGTGGCCCGCGAACCTCCACGCTTCACATCATGTGGTCAGGGCAGCAGCTCTCCAGGCAGGTCTTCAAAGCGCAGTACTTCGTGGCTGTGGTTGGCCTGGAGGAGCTAGAACCCACTACGCCTTTGCCAGAGCCTCCTGTGCAGCCCATGAAGACCCTGGAGCTGTTGAACAGTGACCCCCAGCTGACCTACTCCAACCTGCGTGACAGGTACAGCATTACGAAGAGCACCTTCTACCGCTGGAAGCGCCAGTCTCGTGAGCACCGTCAGAAAGCTGCTGCCCGCTTTGCAGCCAAACACTTTCTTCAGTCCTGCTTTCAAGAGGGCAACGTAATCCCCCTCCAGCACTTCCGACAGATGTTTCCAGAAATCTCCCGTTCCACGTACTATGCTTGGAAGCATGAGATGCAGAGCATGGTGAATGGTGATGCCTCTGCCCTGGCTGAGGCGCAGGGGTTGCAGGAGCTTCACAAGGATGGCCCAAAAAAGGCTGATGTGGATGAGCCAGCAAATTCAGCTGGAAGCTTAAGATCTCAAAGTCCTTCTCTAGACCCCATCCAAGCAGGGATTTTCATGCAAGGAGCTAAATCCTACCTGGAGAAATGCATTTCCATGAACACTCTGGTGCCTTACAGGTGCTTCAAGCGCAGTTTTCCTGGCATCTCCAGGTCCACTTATTACAACTGGCGAAGAAAAGCAATCAAGGAGAACCCAAACTTCAAGCCTCCCCAGTCTCCCTTGGGTAATCAGAAACCTCTAGTGATAGGAAAGCCAGTCCTGCAATTGAAGCCAAGCAGCTTGCCTGTTAGGAAGAGGCTGAATGGACACCAGCCAGCACCTAAGAGTCTTCTGCATCTCAAACCTTCCCTGTGCTGGAGAAGGCGGCTGCGGGAGATGGCCAAGAAGCAAGTCCAGCAATGGCAGCTGCCGTTCTGCAAGTTCCGCCTGCGCTACCCTTCTCTCTCCTCCACAGCCTATTGGTTTTGGAAGGGCAGCGGTCAGGCACGCAACCAGCGTCGCCTGCCCTGGACCAGCTCCTGCCAGCCAGTGAAACGGGTTCCTTCCCTGGCGCTTCAGAGAGCTGAGGTGAGCCACAAGCCTCAGGTACCGGTGGAGATGGCTCCCAAGCGTCTAGACAAGGTAGCACCAGCCACTCCGTACAATGCCACCATTTCAGGCTACGCCGTGTCAGAGAGAGCCAACAGCCGGATGTTTGTGATGGATGTGATCGCCACTGCCCAGTTCAAGGCACAGGCCAAGCTGTTCCTGCAGCAGCGCTTTGAGTCGAAGACCTTCCCCACCTACAAGGAGTTCAGTGCGCGCTTCCCTCTCACTGCCCGCTCCACCTACTACATGTGGAAGCGCGCGCTGCACGATGGGCTCACGCTCGTGGATGCGTGAGCACGGCTGCCCTGCTGCCTCGGCCACAGCTTCTCTGCTGCCGCATCTTCGGACTCTCCGGTGGGGTGTCCGGGCCATAGCCCAGTTATAGCTTTTGTTCCTGTTTGGTTTTGTTTTGTTCCTAGTCTCTGGTTTTCTTTTGTGTGTGGCTTGATCAGGTACRAGAGCATCTGCACAGTGCCCATTCCCAGAGATGAGAGGAGTGGGAGGGAGGCACTGGTCTGTGTGAGCTGCCCCGAGAGAGGGACGGAGCRGGTTTGCTCGGAAGGTGAGTGGGAGAGGTGTTCCTGTGCAAGTGCCACAGGTTGATGTCAGGCTCCAGTCTGTAGCTGAGGCAGAGGACTTGAAGGTCTCTGCCTTGGGCACGTGCTTGGATGGGTAATATGGATGTGCAGGACCAAGCATAGAGGMTGCTTGAGGCAAGGCTGTGCCCAGCCTCCCCTTGGCAAGTCTAGTAGTGCTGATTAAACTGTGGGTGAGGAGAGAACTTGGAGGGCCCAGCTTGAGGGGAGCAGCACCTCGGACCTGCTTGTATTCCTTTGAGCTAGTGAGGGAATAAAGGCTCAGCCTAGGGTCAGCACTGATGTCAGCCATGATTTCTTTTTTTTATGGCTTTTAATAATTGCCTCTAATTGCCCTGATCTCCCTCAGAGACCAGAGGCTGGTAGAGGAGGGGATTTGTTCACTGTTAGTCTCCTGGGACATTAGGTTCCCTTCCTAATAAGCTGGGAGCTGGTGTCCATTGTAGGTGCTGGAGAAACTGTCCTTGACCCTTCTGCTCTTGTAACTGTAACCACTTCCATGTGAGCCTTAATTTTCTCACAGCCGGCATCTACCTTGCTTTCTTTGGCCTTTTCTTTGCATCGGCCAGGGAGAAGGGGTCAGCCTGTTGTGAGGCAGGGAGACCAAAGCTTGTGGGTCTGGAGTTCCTGTTTCCTCTGAGCCATAMTGCAAGCTGAGCACAGTGTGGAGGTGTCCTTGCAGCAAGCTTATGGCAAATGTGGATGTATACATCTGACTTGTAAGAATTTAAAGCAATAAAGACTCTTCCACTCCTAGTTCTGTGTGGTGTCTTATTCCTGCACTTGCTTTTGGGGCAAGTGTTCTCTTCTCCCCTCTCTGTGTTTTTAATATACCTGTGGGCAAATGACCCACTTGGAGCAGAAGGGGCCTGTGCACGTCCTAGGCTGTGCTGCTGTGAGGGTCCTGTCCTGCCTCCTCGGACAGAGAAGGGCCAGGCCATCTCTGTGCCTGCCCGAGCTCCTCGGGGTGGGATGTGTCTCCGGAGGCAGTGGTTGGACCTCTCTGGGACGGCTGCTGCTGCGCAGGAGCSGGGTGGCTTTCACCTGGGCTACAGTTCTGCTTGTCAGCTTGGGGGGAGAGTCAAAACAGGCGAGCAGCAGCAGGGAGGGCCCTGCTGGTCCCGCCTGCAGTTTGCAAGATCAGCCCCAAAGGCTTCTGTGATAGAGTTGAGTGGCCTCTTAACCTCAGGTCACTGCAGAGGGGGCAGGARCTTTGAAGACCCTGTTAGGAGCTGAGTTGCAATAAACACCCCTGGTCTTGCTTCCTGATGAGCTGTTTTTCTTCTCTGACGTGTCTGGCTCTAACCCCCTGTGCCCTATGTCTCTTTGCAGCCTGCTGAAGCTCAGTCTGACTTCACCTCCCCTCAGCCTCACAGGCAGAGGGGACCTGTGGTGGAAAACCCTTCTATTTTGCATCAGAGAAGAGAAATGACTCTGTAATTCTCTACCAACTTCCACAAAAAATAATAAAACCCCCTCTCCACCATGGAGGAAAAGGACTGGGGCATTCAGCTGGATGCTGGGTGCCGTGTCCCAGGAGGATGGGACTGGGAATAAGCCGTCTGTGCCTCCCAGGCATGCGGGACCTGTGGTGGGCAGCTCTGCTCCTGCAGAAGCTCYATGTGCCAGGGAGTGATTGTAGCAATCAGCTCCTGGTGCCTTCTCAGCAGTGAATTCCTCCACGGGAGCGYGCTGGTGGTTACTGTGGAAGAATTATCCACCTGTGGGGTGCAGGGCTGGGAGATGGGCTGCCTGCCCCGCAGCTGAGAGACCTGTCACAGACCTGCGGTGCCGGAGAGGCCCCTGCGGCTGGCAGCAGCATGAGCAGGGCCCAGGCAGGTCCCGCCGCTCGGCCGGTGCTGACAAAGCTCGCAGGGCASCGGTGGGCACGGCCTGTCCACGGGGTCCCATCGCCACTGGCCGCCTGTGATTTACTGGGGCGGTTTGTGGCTGAGTGGGGTCTAATTGGGGTAAATGTGGCAGGGGATTTATACGCGTCAACCCGAGCTCCCCGCGCGCTGACGGGAGGGAGATGAATTCCAAGCAGCCCTGGCTGCTCCTCACTTTGCTGTCAGGCGTGGGCCTGATAAATCTCTCCCTTCGCATGTGTGGAATAAGATTTAGCTCGAGTGTCACCTGAAATCCCTCACGAAATCGTGCTTAGAAACACCAACCCCAGCAAAGACAGAAATGAAAGCGGTAAAGGAGATTAAAACACGGAGGCTTGGTGGGGGTGTCAGCCCGCTGAGAGGAGCCCTGGGGCCCGCCTGTGATTTAGGGCCGCGCTCGGCCGCCGAGCCCACCTGGTTCGCGCTGACCYGCTGGCCATGTGCCCGGCAGGGCTGCCTTGCAGGACAGGCCGTCTGCAATGGACCAGGCGGCTCCCCGCAGCTGAACGACCGGGAACGGTCTGCGCCCCTCAACGCCGCTGCTGAGCAACTACTCATGAAAATCAACTGTGAAAAATCTGTGCCAGAAAGACGAGGAGGGCAAGGAAAAGAAGGGTCTTCTGGGTCAGTTCTTGCCAGCGYGGGCGATGCTCTGGTGTCCTCCCCCTGGGCCCAGGCTGGAGCCGTGTCCCCTCTGGGCAGGCGGGCGCGCGTGGAGAGCGCTTCCCCCTCGGGGTGCCCCGGGGCGGTGGCTGAGAACGGGCTGGGTTTGTGCGGGCGCCCTGGATGTCACCACCGGCCCTGCTGCCCCCCCTCCTCTAGGCACCCCCTACCTCCTTCCCACCAGAACCTGCCCTGCGAGAGGCATCCTGCAGCCCGGCCTCACCCGCCACCGCCTTGAGACTGTCCATCACTAGGGGTTTTGCTGGAGCAAGCTGCCACGTAAATGTTAACACCAAATCTGCCCTCTCCACATTGCAGGAGTAAGTCAGGTCAGGCTGGGGTTAATGCTTGGGTCCTCCTTTCTCAGTTACTGCCAGCTGAGGAGCTGGAGTTCCCACCGGTAATTCCTAATAGTCTCCTTGGATATTATACTGTATAATTTCATCTCATCTGCACCGCTCCTGTCTTCAAGTTTGCCCCTTCTTTTTACTCTTATTCTGTGTTTCTAACCTCTCCTGATTATGTCTCACTAGGAAATGCCGCCAAAACACCCCTCCTTTCTGTATTAACTTGGTAATGAAAATTTGGAATAGCACCAAACTCTGCACTGATCCCCAAGGATCCAGGAGGTCTTCTCCTGAGATGATATCTTGCGTTAATACCCACCTTAGCGTTCTTGAACCTGCCCCTACCTGACAACTGTCTGTACAGACCACAATAGCAGTTGGGCTGGAGCCCAGGTGTTACATTTCCTGCCTTTGCTTTTTCTAGGAAGCAGATCAGATGATGTGCAATGTTAGTCTGACACAATCCACACCTGGAAAAAGCCCAAGAGAACTCAAAAAGCACTTTGAGGAGGAAAGAGTCCCATCTTTCTGGCCCTATCCTGTCAGGAGTTTGCTGTCTGCACACAGACTTTGATATATTACTTTGAGGGTGACATTTTGGCAGGTATAGCATTTGTTTGCGTGCAATTTCTTCTTCCCAGTTCCTGCCTTTCCCAGCCCTCCTCTTTCATTTCAGTGACTGTAACACTGGGGGAGCTGCGGCTCGACAGAACATGCCTAACCAAAGTGAGCTGTTCAAAACCAGACAGCTTGATTTTTATTTTTCAGAGATAATGGTCCGTCCCTTTGCTGTGCATCAACCGAGGTGCTGGGCTCAGCCACTCTGGGCAGCACCAGGGGCTGAGGAGGGGATGTGGGTCCAGACCCCGGTTCTCTGCCCCTGCTGCTCYGTGCGAGGAGGCAGGAGTCGGGTCTTCATGGGGCAGCTCACAGAGCTTGCACGTGCCAGGTCCCTTAGTGACACAGTGGCCTTCCTCAGTGCACCCTTTCGGTGTGTTCATGGCTCCTAAAGGCTCATGAACACATCACAACTAGAGTTAACGTGCCTGCTGCACGCTGAAATCGTGCAGACCACAGGGCACTGCACACAGCGTGGGATGTAGTTAAAAGCACATACATAGATCTTGGCCATTTCTGACCTGCTGAGCTCTGTAGTAATTGTCCAACCATCTGTGGAAACCCAAAGACAGCTGAATAACCCTCTCAGGGTTTGCAGGCAGGGCCTTCGGCTGGTGCTGGCATAAATGGAGGCTTAAAGGAAAGCCAAGCAATGCTTGTCCATGAACCGCAGAGCTTGCTGGCCTAATGGAATAGCTTTTCCTTACAAAATTAAAAGCTTGGTTGACAGAGGTAATCGTGTCGCTGAAATGCACTCAGACTTCCATAAGACACTGGATTTGTGTCTGCGTGACATTTTGACTAGGAAATGAGAGTGATTTAAAATTAAAGCAGCAAACACCGAAAGGATTAAAAAACAGTCAAGTGGAAAGTCTCCAAAAATAAACTGAGAGCCAGTATGGAGTAGGGGCGCTTTTATTGGGAGGCCATGGGTGAGACGCTGACATGCACTATCAAACATTGCTGTTCACGAAGACAAACATTGACTTTGCTCTGCAAAGCTTGTGCTGACACCAGCGCGCGGAGCAGCAGCCCCGGCGAGCCCGGGCGCTGGCGCAGGGTGACCGGGACCGCTGGCAGCTGATGTCCCGGGACAGCCCTTTGTGCACCCCACAGTCACAGGCTGCACGAGGGGCCGCGGTGAGAGAGGGGGACCTCCTGAAGGCTCCTGAGGACTCCAGGCAGCCGAGCACAGCCCAGTGGATAGGAAAGGCCTTGGTGCACACAGGTCGGAGGGGAGCTGCGCTGTTAGTACCTGGTTTCACCGAGCAGCCACCATAGGGTACCGTGTCAATTCAACCTGTTTAACTCAGTGAAGATCACGGGCGTGTAGAGATGTTGGTGGGGAGTGGGAGCTGCGCCCCCCTGGCAGAGCAAGGGCCAGAGGCTGAGAGCAGAAGTGAGACCAGCGCAGGAGAAACGAGCTGCACATTTTCAGTGCCAGCAGAAATTAGTCATCTCAGCAGCTCCCCGAAGGCACTGATGGCTTTGTGGTCCCCCACAGCCTGGAAACGGAGGCTGGATGTTCTCCTGAAAAGTCACACTCTGCTTCAGCTGCGAGTGAGCAGGGGGAGGGACAGGGAYGGGTGCCTTGCGCTGCGTTGTGGGGCCGAGCGGCTCGTCCACGCATCCCTGCTGCGGCGGAGGCGCAGAGGGGCCGCCCACGCAGTGCTGGGCCCCACTGTGGGGCACGGGGCTGCCCCGGGAGGCGCGGGGCTGTCACACYCAGCCCCACCAACTGGCGCTGCTGCTGTTCCCAAGGAGAGCGAAAAGCGACAGGTACAAAGAGCTGAAAAGCTGGTGGAGGAGCAGCTGGTGTTGAGCGCATCCTCCCTCCCTCCCCATTAGGATGCAGGTCCTGCTGCCTGCAGCGTGTGCGGGAAGCTGGCGACTCCGGGCTGCTGTGGAGGAGCCGGGGGAGCGGCGCAAGCCTGGCGTCCCTGCGCCTTTCCAGCAGGACTCCTGCRCCAGGCACCCTCCCCTTTGCACAGCTGCCTCTCCCTCTCTCCCTTCTTCTTATTATTTCCGACACGCAGCCAAATAAGCATGAATTGTGTTTGCAGCATCTTCCCCAGCCTGGTTCCCGCRGCAGGAGGGCCGCGTCTCGGGAGCAGGGGCACCCCTTGCACGCTGGTGCTCTGCAGCACGCAGCAGCAACCGAGGCTGTCGCRGGTTAAAACCCAGGCACAGCCGCTTCTTGCTGCCCAGCTCTGCCTTGGTGGCAGGGGGCACAGGCCCTGTCTTGCATAACAGCTCCTGCGCCGAGTCAAGCACTTTGGCCTTTCCTTAGTCTTGGGACTCCAAAGCCCCTGAGCTTGTGTCTTGGGAGTATGTTTGATTTTTCCAGATCCATCTTTGACAGGGCAGCTACAATTCTCCAGCAAAGCTCTCAGCTTTGGGATACGGGCCTCCAGCGGCTGCAAAAAGCGGGTCAATTCGGTGGAGCCGGCACATCTGCAGCAGTGCCCGCCGCGTGCTCAGGACAGGCCCGTCCTAGGGCGGACGCGGCAGGACYAGGGAAGTGCCGTGTGGCAGGGCTGCGCACGGGTGGCTACGGGAGACCTTGGAAGGGGAGCTGCCGGTGGCTGAGGCGTCTCCAGGGAGAGGAGACGTAATGAGCCGCCGGCCTGGTGCAGCTGATGCCTGAGTGATGGYCCTTAATTGGCTCCTCTCTGTGCAAATCCTCTTCCCCAGCCCCGAGGAGCTGGCACTGCCACAGGCTGTGCCTCCCCTGTGTCTCTCCGCTGCGGGCTGTTTGTGGGGAGCAAAGGGGAAGGGGTAGGGCAGGGAAAGATATGCACTGAGAAACACTTTCCTTTCCTTTCCTTTCCTTTCCTTTCCTTTCCTTTCCTTTCCTTTCCTTTCCTTTCCTTTCCTTTCCTTTCCTTTCCTTTCCTTTCCTTTC
>PTEX01000004.1:3113097-3176525 GCA_003342815.1 Eudromia elegans | reverse complement strand
CCCTCCAAGAATACAGAATTTACTCTGTCACAGCTAATTAGCCATTTCCTTTCTAGATTGCTGTGGAGGGAAAACATTGATGTTGCCATTAAGCAAGGAGAAAGAGTTACCCTGCTTTTATTTCGGTCTCAGCCTCCAAAGGACACATGGGGGCACGGCGGCATTTCTTGCCATCTGGCCCCTGCACAAGGAGGGGTCCTGGGCAGGGGGCCGGCCGGTCTGTGTCCCTTGGCGGGGCTGGACAGCGCTAAGCAGGTTCCTTGAGCCCAGCACTGGGGTCCCTGGTGCCCCCCTGCATGGATTTGGCCAGTGTCTGCTCCGGAGGATTCCCGGGGTGCTGGGAGCTGCAGAACTGCAGGGACGCCTCGCCTCATGCCCCGCTCCTCGGCGAAGCGGAGACAGACCCAGCACCGTCCCATGCTCCGCATCCCTCGTTRCTGCTACAAAGCCCGGCATCTGAGCCCGCTCCTGCTTTTCTCTGTGCTGGAGCGTTTGCCGAGGGGGATAGTAGCAGGAACAAAGCGGGAGGGAGCGTGCGGGGAGAGACGTGCCTCAGATGGATGAGGCGCTCAGATCTGCGGCCAATAAGCCCGTGCTTGTCCCTTCGGCAGGTTCCTTCTCGCGCTGCCTCGCAGAGGGGGGCAGGATACAAAGACACCTCTGCTCTTGTTCCGGCTCTATCGGCTCTCTCCTTTCTCAGGAGGGAGCCACTTCCAAAGGGAAGCACCTGCTGTGAAGGGGCTCAACTTGACATTGCAGAGGATATGAAAGGGATCCGACCTGGAAGATAACRTGTTTTTCAATGTTAGGAAAGGAGCCCAAAGCCCAGTGCAGCACAGACGCACGCCAGACAAAAGCGGCACTTCCAGGCGACTCGGGACGGGCTCCCGGCTCCACAAGGGGCATCCTCAGGGGCAGGAGCTGCCCCTGCTGCAGCGAGGGGCAGGGGCTGGGGATGGGCTTTCCTGCACCTCGCTCTGAGTCCTGCTCTTGCTCCTCTTACGAGTTTGCGGTACGGGGCAGTGGGCAGGAGGGCACTCGCTGCATGTGGAGGCAGAGGCAGACAGGAGCCTGCCTGGACGGGGCTCGGGCGCTGGGCACCCTGTAGCCTGCCTGGTGTGCTGGTCCTGCTTCCCTTCCCACACCCCCGTCAGGGTTAGCTAAACTTTATTATGATTATTATTATTTTACTTAGCTCAAGGAAGTCTCTGGAGCTTGCATTTTCCCCAGCGCTGGGACTCGTTGCCTTTCGGCATCTCTCCGTTCTGCTCCGGGGGCTGCAGCAGGCGCTGGGCGTCTGTCATAAGTTATTCAGCAGCAGTCTCCRTGCTGCTGCCTCAGATTTCAATTTCCACATGTTTCCCTTCAGGCTGTTTCCAACTAATTTCCTCATTTGCATAATGCCCCCCTTAGGGATGCTCACGCACAGCCTCCCCCCCCCAGTTGTACGAGACCATCGGAAATTCAGACCATTAGCGAAAAATGCTCTTCACTTCCGCTGGCCCTTTAACCGTGTCCTTCTTCTTATATTTCCAGGTAAAAAAGACAAAGGGGTGGGTTTGGGTGCATGCACAGAGCTGGGGCGGCCTTGCCGTGCCCAGCCCGTGTGAGCGGGTGCTCGTGGGCACGGCTGCTCGGGGCAAGAGCCTCTGCTGCGCTGGTACCCCTGCGGGACGTGATCTGGGAGAACTGCCCGCTCACAGGTKACGGAGGCTTCTCGATCCCAATCTGAGTCAAGCTGGCTGGACTGTTTTGCCTGGACTTTATCCTTCCTGGSAGCTGCCAGGCGCCAAGGCCACCGTGTCCCATGGGAAAGTGCCTCGCTCCTTGCTCCAGGGCCATCCCCGGGGCTCTGCACTGGTCCCTGCTTGCGCAGGGAACAGCCGCCAGCGGGCAGCGAGTGAGCGGAGAGGCTGTGGCGGCAGCCGCCCTTGGCTAGGGCCCCACRGAGTGGGGCTGAGGGGGGCTCGGGTTGCAGCTAGTGGTGCCCGTGCCCCTGCGTGACTCGCAGTCACTCTCCTGGGAGCGCAGCAGGCTCTTTGCTCTGCAAACAGACCTCAGCTAAGGCTCGGGCTGTGCCTGTGAGGGTACAAGGTGGTACCTGGAGCCAAGTGCAAATTAGGGCATGTGTCTTCCTGCAAGCCGCAGCTCCCGCTGCCGTGGTCTCTGCATGCTCTGTAGCTGCATCCAGCTGTGCTGCACCCACTAACCACACGGGCCTCCGGGGCTTTATCTGTGTGCCAACCTATCCCTGGGGTGTGGCATGCGCTGCTACAGGTCCAGTCCCCGGCCTCACACACCCCGTGCCAGCACACCCACTTCCACCCACACTGAGCATGCAGCCCGCGGCTCCTGCCTGCACAGGACTCTGTCTGCGCTGCCCAGGACTCTGCCCGMGCTGCCCAGGACTCTGCCCGCGCTGCCCACGGCGCCTGGGCATTGCTGTAGCAGAGGTTTGTCTGCGGCCCAAGGAGGGGCTCGCACCTCCCAGCATGGGAATCCCGCTGCTTTTAGTCCATGTACCTTAGGAAATTCAGACTTAGGCTGAAACTCTTTTGAAACCCACCAAGCTCCGTGTTCGATGAGCTTGCTGCTATTCCTGGGGCAGYTCTTTGCCCACTCACTGTTATTCCTGTCCCACTCATTTACTTTCAGGTATAAACAAACCAGGAAGGTTGACTATATGGAAGAGAATGAAAACCATTCCTCAGCTATTAGACCTTGTCTCTCTAAGCCACCACATGTCTTCTGGACCCCTCTGGTCCTTCCCTGTGAACTCRCTCTCTATTTGCTCCACTCTAGTATTCATTCGTGGTATTTATATTTTTCCAAACCTTTTTGAGCACATTTTCTTTTGTGCTTCTACTATACACACAGCAGAATGACCATAAACGATCCTGCAGTCTCTSTGTCTGTGTAATTCTTGTCCATGCAGAGCAGCAAGAGCCCTGCATTACCATACTCTTCCCAGCGTGAGCCTCTCACTGTGATCTACACAGCCGTAGAGCTCCCTCCGAGCTGCCCAGACACCAGCTGGATTATCACTTCCTTAGGGAGCTGCATAAACATCTTCAGGTTTAAGTGTTTTCAGCACTCCTGGAGCAGTGTGCGAAGCTCACCTCCTTGCTATCCAGCGCCATGTTATTGAAAAAAAAAATATTCTTTTTTTTGCCTGCTCTTTTATTAGCTCTTCCATGTTATAAAACATAATGGGAACCTTCAGAATAGCTTCTGAACAGGTCTCTGATGTGCTTCTCTCTTTTATGGCTCAAGTACAACAGAAATCGTAGACATCAACATGCTGCTGTAGGATGAAATGTACATCTGAATGATACACAGCTAGAGGAACATGCTGCGCCTCTTACGGAGATGGCTACAGGGTGTGCAGAAACCCCAGGGAGAGGCTGAGGGGAATCCAGAGTCTGCCTGCAGCCCATATCCAYTGGGAAAAGGAAGAGGCAAGAGGAAAAGCGGCCGTAAGGAGGCATTATAAAGTGAGATATTTGGACAAGGGAGGCATAGGGAGAGGGAGGATAGGGCTGGGCAGAACCTTTTAAAGCAAACTCTATGGGGCTGAGTCATTGCCCTCAAATCCATATCTGAAGCACTTGATGTGTTGCCAACAATACACAAGAAGCAAAAATAAGATGCAAGTATGGGTATGTGGTGTCTCCTTGTCAACAGAGGCAATTGGATGGATGGACGTACCCCTCTCCATGGTGCGGRAAGAGGTGTGTCCTGAAGGTCATCCCCGTGTCTTATTGTGCTCCCTCCAAGCCTTCCCCCTCTCTGCATTTTGTCCCCTCACAAACAGCACTTCCACCTCCATGTTACATCAACCTCTCCTTTCCCTCCTCTCTGTGTTCAAGCCACTGACCGAGAGCGGAGAGCAGTGTCCTTCAGGCTGCTGGGGAAGGAGGAGATGTGCCAGCAGAGCGACTCTTTCTCCCCAGGGATTGGCTGGTAGTGATGGTGACTGGGCTCCTGTGTCTCAAACCTGTTGGAGCTGGGGTCCCTCTATTTCTCTCCCATCCTCCCTCCCCTGCCCCTCCTTGGTTGCTTCTTGGGTAGAAATTCCCACTGCAAGTCTTTTGAAGGGCCAAGCACCATGGGAGGACAACCTTAGTAGGGCTCCGAGTTGCAATTATCGTGATTGTCATTATTATCACTTGAGAAAACCATGTTGTCTTTCCCTTCAACAAACTTCAACAAGGCAAGTGACCATGCACAACCAACAGACTGTGGCTCTCCTTGTTTCTCATCTGGAAGGGGCAGATGATCCCTCCAGTGGCAGGGCCAGCCCCCAGCTAGCTTTGATCTGGAGTGTCTCTGTAGAGGAGATGCCAAGAGCACCCCAGAACATGCCATTGAATCGCATCCATGTTGTGCCCTCCTGCTTCACTGCAGCTGACGGGCCAGCTACCTCTCTGTGGTACTCAAATGAGAATGTTGTCCTTAGAGGTCTTGAAACCATGCCATGACCCTGGTATCCGAGAAGAAAGAGTGATGATTCCCTGGTGCAATAACCCCTCTCCTTCTTGCATGCCTCCTTCAAGGGTAAAACCTGGGAAATTGCAGGTGAATCTCTCTGCTGCAGTCCTGGGAAAGGAAACCGGTGTCTTGGTGGTGGTGGTGGTGGCACCAGGCAAGCAGCAGTGTGGCACATCGCTCCTGCACCTCTTCCATGAGGGAAACACGCTCTTCCTGGTCCCAGCACCCAGGCTGGTGCTTACTTTCCTGCTGGTGGTTGGCATCCACAGCATCAGAGAGAACAGGGGTTTAGTCTACTGTTTGTCTGAAAGGGGAAAGAACCTGTGCAGGGCAGCCAAGCCTGGAYCTTCTGGTGCAAGTAGCCCTTGCAAGCATCGGCATCCTGTGCTCCACRGGAGGGCTCGATCCCAGGAGGGCCGGCTGCTGGAGATGGTCTTGAGGTGTAGGTGGTAGCTATACATGGTCCCCTTTGGAGAGATAAGCAATCAGCGCTACGACAACTCCAACGTAGACTCCCGTGCCGATGGTTATGGAGAGTGCAGCCAGGAAGAGAGCTCGCCGGGAGGCCGCACTGGCCAGGTGGAAATCTCCTTTGGAGACAGCCT
Organism: Eudromia elegans; assembly: GCA_003342815.1. Lineage (NCBI taxonomy): Eukaryota > Metazoa > Chordata > Aves > Tinamiformes > Tinamidae > Eudromia > Eudromia elegans. The sequence goes on along the minus strand of PTEX01000004.1, from coordinate 3,171,429 downwards.
TACTGGTCTGCAAAGAGAAGGCAGCGTGTAAGGGTCTTGTCACACAGTCCAGCTCAGGTGGGATGCGGGCACTCGAGCTCTGCAAAGCACTGGGGGGCTGGGTCGAAGGGCAGAGCTCTGCAGAGGGATTTTATGCCCACAGGGCACTTCTCTGCACTTGAATGTCACGGCTGAAGGGGAGGGGGGCATTTGGGTGGTTCCTTTCAATGAGGGGACCATATCCAGGGTCTTACAGGCTTCAAGTGGAATGGAGAGGAATTGCTGTGATTTTTAGGGAGTCAATACAGGTATTTGCAGAGGAAGCTGTCTTTGCTCCGCTTCAAGGTAGATTTTGGGCAATGTTCATTGCTCATGACTGCTTCAGTTTGATCCTTCAATCCGTGTGCAGCACAGCTGCAGGAGGGCATGCACAGAGGTGTGTGGATGCAAAGACTGGGGCTGAACTTGTCTCCTGCAATTGCAGTAGCTGGAAGTGAGGAGCCCAGGTGTCCAAATGGGCACGGGCTCTCATGAAAAACAGGCAAACACTTCCAGAGGGCTAGTGCTCGTACTCCTGCCCAAAAAGGAGTCTCAGGTAAGTGGCTCCAAACACCCCTGCACCTGTCCCTCTCTGCACTGACCTGAGAAGGGCCCTAAATTAACGGCTTCATTTTTTGATACAGACTGAATCCACATCTTAGCACTTTGCTAACAGACTTTGATGCTCTGAGAAAACTAACTGGGAATTCTGCTCATGCTCTGAGTTTTTGCTGAGATGTCTCTATTTAGAAGTATGCAGAACACTGATTGTATCTTGGAGCCRTGACTTCTATGGGTTTTTAGCACACAACTGAATCCGTTCTGGCCACCTCACCCCATGAAGGCCATGAGAGGCAGGGAAGCATGGTGAGATGGACAGCCAGGGGACTTTAGCTCCGGGAAGGTTCATTAAAGGGTGCAACATACTCATGTTTCCCTGAATCTCCTCTTTTTCTGCGTTCAGGTTTTTGTCTTAAAGGGGAGCAGAGGCTTGGGCCTTTTGTCCTCAAACTCCAGACTTCTGGAGCTTAGCCAGAGCTGTGAGATGGCTGCTGGACTTGTGCAGGTCAAGACAAATATTTKGTTTTCCTGGGTATTGTCTCTGTGGCATGAACTAGATACAAGTGGCACCATGAAGGGGACTGGGTGCCATCCCATTGGAATGACATTACATAAGGCCATTTAATGAAATATGTRTGTGTGTTCACACACATAAAGCCCAAATCTGCAGAAATTTCTATTCCAGGCTGTGCGGATTAATTTATATGAATATCTGAAGTGGATCTGCAGAAACTTTAAGAAGGATCATGGATTTGCAGGGATCAGACCAGATTTGAGCACTGCAGCACGAGAAAGCTATTCTTTCTGCTGAAAACTTTGGTGCTGCCTCAGGTCAGAGATGGGACTCCAGAGAGTTCGGCCTGTTGGTCAGGCCGGTGATTTTGTCTGCATCTGGTTTTCAACTTTTTGAYATAGAATAGATTAATGCAGTTGGTGATGGAGATGAAAATGAATGTTAGATCTCTGCTTTGGGAACTTTCAGCTTCCTAGAGTACTTAGAGCATGTTCAAGGCTACTCTTAGTGCTTTTTCCTATTTGTGCTAGAGCTGCTCTATGGAAATCAGGACACCCATTGTGCACAAGTGTAGAAGTCCTTGTCCCAGAGAGAAAAGATGCAGTAATTTTAGCAAATGGAACTCGTTGCTAAGTTTAAATTGGATGATGTACATCATTACACGGAGAAGTCAAAATGTTTGCCGGCACCATGTACAAAGATATGTGACAAGCCACCTCTGACATGGTTAAAGCTTTGCCTTTCTTTCACTGGCTCTGTTGCTAGATACTCATTATAAATATACTTTTCCATTTCTCTTTCCATYCTCTTGATTTCACTTTTTAAAACCCTTCACCCATCTATTTTTGGTAMAGCAATATCTGCACAAACCTTGATAAAATTTCCTGGCATAAACTGGTCTGGATTAACATTAATGAAACTGCGTCCAGAGTAAGTGTTAAGCCTCTAAAAAGGCTGCAGTTCCTCCCAGTTGGTGCAGCCCAAGGTCCGCAGCCCTCTCCAGCCTCTGACACGTTCCCACTGCTGGTGTCAGGAATGTTACTGCCAATTTACACACACAGGAAGGCAATGGGAATTGGCCACCTGCTGTGAGTCTTGAACCCAGGATGTCCCAGGAATCCCAGAGCAATGTAGGTCAGATAAGAGACCTTCCCTTGCAGCTTTAAACAGTTTTGCTTTGGCTTGCAGAGTTTAGCAAAGCAGCATCAGCAGCAAATACAGCCATGCACCTGCAGTGAGATTCAGGGATCAGATGCTCAGTTATATCCAGGCTTGGCAGCCTGGCCCTCACGTACGAGTTGGCTCAGCCTGGCCCAGACCATGGCTCAGGACCTCCACATGGTGCTTACTAGGGAACGGGAAGCAAATGGAGAATCCTTTTGCCTTCATGAGCATGGCTGGAGGGTGGGGCACGGGCAAGGGGCAAAGAAAAGTGCCAGGTCCCTAAATACCACTGGAAGGACCCAAAGGAAAACTTGGTCACTGGCAACCCACACACATGTTTGCTGAAGGTGCCTTCTCCCCTTGCTCCAGCRGCTCAGCAAAGCTGAGCACGCAGAGCTGAGCCCAGCAGCAGCCCGCAGGATCTCTTACCCCTTGGGAGAAGTAAAAGGCAGCGATGCCCAGGGGCCAGAAGCAGCACAGCATGGAGAACAGGGCCAGGCCCAGGTGGTCCCGYGGGGGAAGCATCAGGAAATGGTCCTCGCTTTCGCTGTCGCTGGAGGAGTCGCTCTGCAAAACAGAGGGATTCAGGGGCAGCACAGGGCTCAGGGCGAACACCAGGTAACTTGTGCAACACCCTCCATCGCTCTGGGTTCTCCCTGCCATCCTGTCATCCCACAGCCTGTGGCCCCACTGTACCCTCCTCTTCCTCCCTGCCTGGGCTCCAGCCTTCCCTGGACAGAGAAGGCTGGAGCCTTCTTCTGTGCATGCGGAGGCAACAAGAGGGCCTTATCAGACAGACCTGTGAGCGGGGACACAGACAGAGCCTCCTTCAAGCCCTTGATGCCGACTGATCCCCATCGTGCCGGGGTGTGAACTGGGGCTGAGCTCGCCCCTCTCCTCACACCTGCAGGCTCCTCGCCTCCCTGCTCCCCYGCACCCTCCCCACAGCCCCAGCTCCCTCCCAGCCCTTTCACAATTTCTTATACTTACTACCTGCCAGTTCAAGGAATGAGTTTCAGAAATATTTTATCATCTCAGCCAGGTTTGATAAGAACACATGTAGCTCAACAAATTAAACGAAGGGAATGGAGTCTCGGCTCCCTGCGAGCACGAGTGCTGAGCTCGCTTCGTGGGGGTTTGGGATTTCCCTGGGAGATATTCTTAAGCTGAAATATCTTGAGCTTTAGTGGAACTGGTTGTTTGTCAGCTTAAATAAACTTAAACAAAGTGCCTTATCCCCATTAGGGACTAGTAGATCGATGTCTTGCTGAACTCATTTAGAAAGTGAGGGAAAGCACTTGAATTGGAGCCTCYGTCACGGCGGTGCTTTGCCCTGCTGTCTTAGCGATGGCATCTCTCAGAACAGCTGCAGTCATTTTGCCTGCACAGGGGCTCCCTTGTCCAGCAGACCAGCCTGGACACAATATGCTGCTGTGGGAAAGACATTTCCCACAGGAATGGGGGAAAAGCATGTTGCAGTCTGCGAAAGCCATATTGCCAGCATCTAAGCCAGCACAGCTGTATAGGTCACCAGATGCCAGCCCCAGCAGGACATGGGGAGCAATCTGACCTCAGGGATCTGGGGGATGTTCCTGGCTGCTGTGGGGAGGCAAACAGCATGAAGCTGCTTTGCCAGCTCTTACTCTTCCGTTGCAAGGTTCCTCCTGTCTTTACATATTAAKTTTTTTCATGCTTGTGAATTTTACTGTTCAACACAGTTGCTATTTCCCATTACTACAAGTTATACAGAAGCCAGAAGATGCCCTTGTCAAACACTCTGCATTATCCTCAGGGTCTTGCACACACTGACATATCTCCTGGTCTTTCCCAGGGGAATGCAGCCAAGCTGCCGTCAGGGAAGCTGACCTCCCTCTGAGGTCTGTGGTGGGGAGAAGGGAGTAGAAATTGTATGGAGAAAGAAGAAATATTGGCTGCACAGAGAAAGACTGACAAGGTAGAAAAGGGTCTGGGAAAGAACCTGAGGAATGAGAGGAGAGAAGGGAAGGGAGAAGAACGCAGAATAAGTGACCAAGAATTTGGCCCAATGGCCACAATTATCAGAGAGGGATTTGGTGCTATTCCCCCCTTGCAGAGCTCACCTCATATTCCTGGAGTTCCTCCTCCTCCACCTCGTAAGACACAGTCTGGATGCGGATGTCACTCTCTACCAGGCATGACCCTTGCGCATCGCACCCATCAGGACCTTCAGATGTGGCCTCTTTGCTTTCCGTAAAAGTGGTCTCACAGCTTTCTGTCTTGCTGTCCTTGGCCTTGAGAGGGGTCTCATCCTTCACCAGGATGAAGTTTGGCCCATATAAAGCTTCAACTGCCAGCTGCAGAGAACTGGCATCCAGCAGCTGGTGAGTCCTGGCACTGCCAGTGTTTTGGAAGATGTAGGAGTACAGTTTGCCCTGGCAGCGATGACTGGGGTAGTCCTGGCTGTGATGCTGGTGGTAAGAATAGCTGCCGTGAAGGTGCCCATTGGCCTTGGCCAAGAGCGGGTTCTGGAGCTCGCGCAYGCTCTCCATGCTGGCGGCAGGTGGGGAGGGCAGTCCTGAGCAGGCAGAGAGAGGAGGAACAAGGAGGCTGTTATTTCAGTGAGCGGAGGAAAAGAAAATCCTATTGCCCATGCGGAGGTGATGTCAAAATGAAGCTAATGGGAACAGGAGGATTTGGCAATGCTAAAGAAAATTAGATCCTTCCCCCGCTTCCACAGCTCGAACGCTATCTCAGCAAACTGAGCATCTCTTCATCTCTCCCCAGCTGGTAGTAAGATAAGGATGCAGCCATGCAACAAGATGATCTGATTCAGACCGGATTAAGATGCGGATTTGCTTTATCTATAATGCATCTTGAGAAGCCACGTGCAATCTGATAGGGAAAGACATGCTACATCTTTAATGCTGGTTTGTAATTTGTGCTGCTACAAAGGGTAACATACAGCACGGAAGCAGATAAGATGCCACATCTACTCGAGGGGCTTTCCTGGCTCCCCAAAGTGGAGGCTCACACAGTGAATTACAGCCCTCCAGGCATTACACATTCACCTAATGGCTTTTTGACGGATGTTTTCTAGGCTCTTTCAAGGCTGAGCTGGGGTTCAGACGGTAACTAGAGATCGAGGAAAGGCGGGAGGTGGTAGTGAGGATATTTTGAGTAGTGTTTTGGCTTGGGTACCAGCTTGGGGAGTATTGGTTACTCAGACAACCACACGGAGGAACAGAGCAATGCATAGGTTAAATGGGAGACCCCATGGGGTTTGGCTGACATTGAAATTATGGCAATRCAAGTAAACAAAGAACACATCAGACCTTTGTTTAAACCAGATCAACCCTTGGGCACAACTTATATAGCCCCAGCACTGGGCCACTAGCTTCGGGCAATGCTGAGTCCAAAGGGGAACCTCACATAAAAAGGTAATTTTGTCAACCGATCTCTTCTTCAGTCACATTTATTTCCCTATTTCTTTCCTCCATTTCAGATTGCTGAAACAATGTGTTTGCAGTAACAGTTCTGCTTTTCATGTGGAAATTTCTGAGGTGAAATATTTCAACTCCTCTCCTTCTGAGGAGTATTTGCTGTTTTGGCTCTCCAGCCCACCTTGGCACAGAGATGATGCACAGTGAAATATCAGAATTCCCCAGGAGAGAGACATGATTACTCTGCACTCTCCAGGACCTGAGCGCTGTGTTTTACAGCAGCTCCATAGCAAACTCCCAGATCCTGGAGTCTGCCACCTTGCCGCCTCGTAACCCCAAAGKTTCCTGTCCTCCTCGGGGACCTCAGTAATTGCCTCCTCTGCAGTACGTCGTATAGCAGAGACATGCTGCACCTGGCACAGGGTTCCTTCCCTTCGGCACACTACCCTTGTGGATAGACAGCACATCCCCTTGGTTTAAATCTATCCTCGGGAAGAAAATACAAACAAAGAAGTTTGAGGTGAAGACTCCAGAGAATGGAATGCTCAGCTACCTCCCACGTGATCCTGTCCCATCTACCCGATTTTTCCACACTGGAAATGTTTAATGCAGGATCCAGCTTTCAATGCCCCTGTCAATGAGCTTTGTTTTTCTTTCTTTTTTTTTTTTTTTTTTTTTTTTTTTTTTTTTTTTTTTTTTTTTTTTTTGGCAGCAGTTATCAAATTTCTGAAAGCTGCTCAGGAAAATGAAGCCATTCAGAAACCCTCCTGTGTTGTGAAAACTCTGCCTATTTCAGCAAATACCCTCGACATCTCCCTCCCTCCCCAAAACCGTCATCTGCTTCCTTCAGTCTCTCATCTGCCTAGTAAAAACAGATAATGGGTGTACAGCAGATGGCCGCTAAGTATTTTCAAAATATTTAAGGGAAGTGCATATTTGCACCACAGACATTTTTATTTCCTACAGAGACCCAGAGAAACATGTCTGGAGCAGAAAGCTTGATCTCCAGTTTTAGGAAAGGAAAGCACATAACCTCTTGCTTACTTCTCTTGATGTGCCAATTATGTTTCTAATAAAATATTTCGATTTTAATAAACCAGTTAAAAGAGGGTAGTCACTGTGTATCATGTGAGAGCAACGGGACAGCCATGAGCAGAAGGACATGCAGCTGAGCTCTGGTGAGAGACAGATGATGATTCTAGTAAGGCACTCGTGCCTTGTGTCAAGAGATGTTTCTGGCAGTGGTTCCAGGCGGGAGGGAGGGGAGCCCGCTGCAGGCCTCGCCTGCGGGAGCGGATCCAAGCGTGCTGAGACGCGGGTGGGCGGGCGGGCTGCGGGCTGCTGCTTGGCCGATACTGCGCGGGTGAYGGTTGCTGCGGGTCTTCAGTGAACGATTTGCGGGAGGCAGAAAATTGCACGGCAAACGTATGTTCACAGCCGTGCACGAGGAAACACCCGGAACACGGGCAGGGGAAAGAAGGGAAATGGGGAATTAAAAAGCTGAAAGGAGCCTTGGAAGGAGGCAGTGGATGTTTGGGGAGGGGGCTTTGGCAGGCACACAGGCTGACACAGGACAGTGGGCTGCAGCTGTGGCTGAGAGGGGCACTGCGACCCCTGGCACTATCGAAACCCAGAGCAAAATCACAGCAAGAAAGCTGTTAAAAATCATTCTCTAGGGGGGTGAGACTGACTTTTGTACCTTGCAGTACAACCCAGAGGATGTCACCAGACAGAACCCCAGGACTGACTGATGGAGGAAGGATGGGCTGCCTGGAGGAGGAGGAGGCGTCATGAGGATCATGCAGGATCCCAGGGTGAGTGTCTCGAAAAAGTAATGCTAGGGAATATTGCTGATGCGCCAGGATAACACAGGCAAGGTCAGGGCTGAAACCTCCCTCCAGCACCTCTCTGACAGGCAACACAGAGATCTGAGGCCTGCGGGGCTAGAAGCACTTCCCGTTCCCCAGCGCCCGGGACCAGCCTCGCTTGCTGGCAGCATGCATGAGCACCCGCCTTCGCACGCACCGGGCCGTGTTCACTGGTCAGGACTGCACCTCGTGCACGGCCCTGTGGGGACACGGGCCATAAAAACAGAGAGAATGTTAGAGTGGGACTGCAAGGAAAGCAAGGAACATGTGCACGGATGCAGGGAGCAGCAGGGCCCAGGCGAGACCATGGTCTTCTCCAAACCAGATTTGATTTATCTGGATTCTGCAGTGAGTTTAACTGGAACTGCATTACCAGACTTAGGAGAAGCGGAATGAAGCAGCCAAATGAAAGCAAGGAAGCTGTAAAAGACACAATTTGCTAAGAGCAGGCAGTCTCCGTGCTCATTATAAGCGTGACTGGAAAGCATGCATGGCCGTCAGCCCCACGGTGCCCGTCTGTGTGACACCGCCACCAGGTAAACCAGCGAGAGGAGGAGGTGCGCGGGGAAGACCCCGGCGTACGCAGGTACGCACACAGCGCAAGCCCAGAGCGCAGGCACGCCGGGGAGGAGGCGGCATCGGGCCCTGCCTGAGCGGGGCTGTTGCTGCAGGCAGGCCGAGCTGCATCGCCAAGGCCAGCGCCTCTGCTCCGCAGCAAATCACCCGTACCCCCGCACGCAGCCATTCCCACAAACACCCGACGAGACGGGCTCTCCCGTGCTCTCTGCACCTGTGGCAGCGTTCCCTGGCAGAGCAGGAAAAGCAGAACCACGCTGTTTGCTCAGAGCTCTTCAAGTGCTATACGAAGGGAGTCAAAACACGGCATGGAAACAAAAATGCACCAAATTCAGCTGTGTGCTTCGTGCATCCCGTCGCCACATTGCTTCCCCACTGTGTTGGTCTGGGTGCCTGCAGGACCAGCCTGGAGTTTTCTCCCTCCTTCCCTCATGTAGAAAGTCCATGCACTGCTGACAGGAACGGCAGCCCTCAATGGGACGCTCAGCACAGATGCTGGCTATGATAAATCCAGTTAAGAATAAATTAAGTAGCTTTTCCAGGAATCAATCATAATTTAATTGCCATGTCAAGCAAACGCTGTGCGTTGCTTCCCGGGCTCATTAGCAGGTTCTGGTTGCATCGCATGTCCCCAGACTCGCAAGAGAGAAGGYCCATCCGGGCCAAGGACTTTCCCCAAGCCTTTCGTTTCCTTCAGACGGGCACTGGGGGGTGCCAGCATTCCCATTGTGCCTGCACAAGCCAGGTCCACGTGGAGCAGAAGCGCAGGACTCCCAGTGACCCCACGGCCAGTGCCCTTCCCAGAGGGCAGCGCCACTCGAAAGCTCTCAGGACTTGCTTTSGGTCTTCTGGAATGAGGCCCAGGTCCTGCCAGGCAGCCAGGGAGGCAACATCTCTGCCTTCGGGCGGCCAAGTTTGTAATTCTGCCTGAGGAAAAACCAGCTGGCAWGGCTGGAAAAGCAAAGGCAAAGAATACCAGAAGGGAAGCTGCCATTTGGAAGAAGAGAAAAACAGGGAATTAAGGGAGGGCTTTGAAGGGTCTAGACCATGTAATTAGAGGGGGCCGGCTGGCCTACCCAGGCCATAGGAATAGTGTAACAGTGTTGGTAGTCATAACGASCTGTGATTTTTGGAGTCATGATCACCTAAGGCTTAGGTACAGCTCAAGGCAAGACAAAATTGCTTTTATTAGACCAAAAGACATCCCTGCGAAAAAGAGTCATGCTCTTGTGAGCACCCAAGCAGTCTTAGTCTCTAAGTTGCTGCTCCTGTTCCAGACTCTTGGACAATGTGCCTGATTACAGAGCTCCTTTTCCCAGGAGTGTCAATTAGACTAACGAAGCCTTCGCCCGTCCCTGCAAAGGCTGCCTTGCCTGGAGCGGGAGGCAGGAGGCTGGGGGTGACGAAGCAGAGGGCAGCTCTCAGCGAGGGATGGAGGGGAGAATGATGGAGCAGCGATGCAGGGAGCTGTGGCCACCACAGAAACCAAGGGGCACAGCACAGAGGGGAAATGCAAGCGATAGAGTTGRAGGAAATCCAAGCAACTTCTGAGCCAGGCACAGAGCTGGGCTCTAGCCMCCAGGATGAAGAAGAATGGGACTGAGGAGCTTATGTAGCAGAAGGAGTCACTGAAACCTTGGCTGGGAGAAGGAAGGTGCCACAAAGCCCAGGGACAGGGGCTAGAGGGAGGACGGCTGAGCGTTTGTGATGGAGAGCAGCTGATGCACAGCTTTGAAGCAACCTGTTTGACAGAGCAGGGAAGGAGTGAGAAAAGCACTTGTTTTGATCTCCTAACAGGGAGATCTAGCACTGCAGCAAGGGGCTCCCGGCTCCAACAGAGACTAAATTGGTCTGAGAATTGGGATGCAATGGGCTGCTTTTCAAGGTTCACAAGTCAAATTGGGCAATTTCCAGGTAGAAATGGAGTCTTTAGTCTCCTTGATGAAATGCTTCTCTGCAGCGGCGTGCCTGCCCAGCTGTGCTCRGCACTGAGGCCCTGCTCCGAACGGTGAGACTTGGCAAACGGCCCCGTGGGGAGGGAGTTGGGCAGCGCCGCGGGAGCCTCGCGACGGGCTCTGCACGGACACAGGCTGTCCTGGCACCCACCTCCCGGCCCTGGTACACACAGGCTGCCTGTGGCGCCAGGGCAGCATCCTTCCAACATGCAAAAATACCAAAATACTTAAAAAAAMCCCCACCCCAAGCTCGTAATACAACAAAGTTCATGATGCAGGGCAGGTGAAGGTCGCAGAAGAACAGGGAAAGGGACCGCGTCCTGCCGCACGCCGTGCTGTGCCCTGGTCCCCTGCTTCAGGCAGTGCCTGTGGGGCCGCACTCGCAGCCTGGCACGCTGCCCCCCGTCCCCAGGGGATGCCCCCAGGCACCCACCCGCACAGGGCCGGCGTTCGGGGAGGTGGCCGCTAGATGTCTCAGGTGCTCTGCAGAGCGCAGGGTGCCTCTGCCCGCCACCCGCAGCCACTTCCCACCGTGCGGGTGCCCGTGTCCCGGCGGGCTGCAGCGGAGCCCCGGGCACTGCAGGGTGTCCCTGGGCCGGCCCTGCTGCCTCGGCTGCGGGCAGGGTGAGGGTGCAGGGGACGGTGGGGACGTGAACGCATGGCCGTGTGGGCGGCAAGGTGCAAGATTAGCAGGTTTGGCCTCCCTCGGTGGGCTTTTCTTATCTGGAGAGGCACAGACTGCTGAGGTGGCAGAGGCCGTGCCGGGTGTGGGCTTCCCCTGGGCACTGCTGGCAGCGGCAGTGGCGATSGGTGCCACCGAAGCGCAGGAGTGAGGGGGCCGCGGAGGCCGCCAAGGTTCCCGGCATCAGCAGCGTGGCATGGGCACTGTGCTGGAAAGGGTCCCATGCCAGGGCTGAAGGGAAGACCAGGACAGACCTGGCCACTGGCCRGGCTGTGCCTCACACCTGCGTGCGGTGAGCAAGCCGCGAGGGCGCCCAGGGCCGAGGCAGGCCGCGAGGGTGCCTAGGGCCGAGGTGGGCCGGGCAGCGGTGCCAGGAGCCCTGCAGCAGCGCGGTGGTGGCTCTGCAGCCCTGCAGCAGCCGCCCTGGCCAGGGCCCAGCACATTGCGCCCGTCGGAAACGCTTGCTTGCTCGGACTGCTGCCTGAGGAGGCTTCTCCCGCTGTTGTTTGGGGAGCAAACAGGGCCTGGTGCTCTCTGCTCTGAGGAAGCAAAGGTCAGGGCAGCGAGTCCAGCACAGGGAGGCAGCTGGGGCTGTCGCTCCATCACCAGCCCTGGGAGGCATCAGCTCGTGAGGGGAGCCTGGGGGACCACTGGGTTCAAACTCATCTCAGCCCGAAATGCCAGGGCAGGACACGCGGGACACGGGCAAGGGAAATTCAGCATCTGCTGCAGAATCCAAAGCATCGACCTGGGAAATGTGCTCCAGGCTTCAGACTCGTCCTTGCTCAGCTCCGAGCTCCCYTAAGGAAACCCCACGGCTGCTGGCGGGCGATGCTGTCTGCAGAGCACCGGGAAAGAAAGAAACAGCGGTTTGGAGACTGTGGGAGAGAGGGGAAGGGCCCCCCACGTGCACTGCAGAACACCCCTCGGGAGATGCTGCACGTGCTGAGCCGCCAGGACCCGGCCCCGCCGAGCGCTGGCCCCGGCAGCACGGCCGCCCCAGCGCCGAGGCCGAGCAGCCCCTCGCCACGAGCATGTGCCCGCCCACAGGGGCACCAAGGCATCCAACAGGGCCCTTCAGGGAGCGCACCCGAGAYGAGGGTACTGCCAGGAGGCTCCTGCTGCTGCTGCTGGAGGAGGCACGCAAGCCTGTGCTGGCGGATTGTAATTTTACTCATGGCTGGTTTTCCTGCGCTAATGGTAACAGTCTTCAATTCCTCGTCAGGTTTTCTCTATCGCTATTTATACCCAGCATTATAGTGAATATAGGAAGGATCCTGGACAGCTCCAGGCTCTTCGCCCCAGCCCCGCTACCTCATTTGCAGCAGCCACCCTTTGCTGCAGTCCACGACACCCCCTGCCAAGCCTTCTGCCCAGGACACCCCTCAGGACACGGCCCTTCCAAGGCTGTCACAGGGGCTGTCATGGGGCTGTCACATCCTGCCCTCCCTGTTGCTACATCCCCTGAGCTAGGCCTTGTCCCACGGCACGGCCATGTCACCACTGGGAGCAGCAGCAGGGTGCGACCTTCCCATATGCGCATATGCGGTCRCATATGCGACCTTCCCATGCGGTGCCGTGTGGCCATGGGCACGGCTGCACTCCATTCCGGCATGCCCCGTGCCGTGCCCAGCCGTGGGGCGCAGCCGCCGCGGGCGCAGCTCCGAGCTCCGCACAGAGGTGACGTGGCCCCTCGGGCCCCGCTCGCTGCTGTGCAGGGAGCTCCGGCCGGGCAGCACAGGGCACGGGAGGGCGCCGAGCACGGCTGGCAGTGGGGCTGGCTGTGGGGCTGGGCCCTGCCCCTGCCCTCAGCTCGTATATCAGCGTGGCTGGAACAGGCAGCTTCATCCTCAGGCCTCTTCAAATCTATCACTCGAGGCAGGCTATGCAAAACAGTTGTTAATGACTGCTCATTTGTCTCTGTTTGAAGCATATACATACTAAAATGATTCATAACCATCCTGAAGGCTAGTGCATGCTGCTACCCTCCGTTCCCCACCAGCCTATTTATTTTATCCGCTGTCTGCCTTATTTTAGTTCAGGGCTATTTCCACCTTGCTTATTGGGCCCTGGTTGTGCCAGGGATTCACAGCACTCCTGCAGAGTTCAGATGTTTAATTCATTTGCCAATAATCTGCTTGCTTTAAAAATGAACTTATACTGTGGACATGACACATTTCCAGTTTACTTTTCCAAACTGCAAGTTTCCAAACACAGCCTACATTCTTCACGAGTGCGGTGAGCTGATCTCCTGTTCCAAAGAATAAACAGATCGCTCCATTCCCATTCTGGCCCAGATCCACCACCTGAGACAAACTTCAAGGTATTATCATTATCCAGGTCAGCAGCTGCAAGACAAACCAAAGGTTGAGCCCCTCTAATAGTTTTTATTGCCAAAGAAACTAAATTAGGATGCTGCTTGCTCCCATGAAACCTCCAGCCCACCTGTAACTGTTGGAAGGGCCTCAGGACTATCCCGCGGGACGTTTGCYCTGGCAAAGCAGGCTCCTGGAGGCCGGTTCAGCAGTGTGGACCGGAGCAAGGAGCGTGGCAAGGTGAGGGGCACCGCACGCGGCAGGCGCGGTGCTGCTTGGCACGAGCGTCCCTGCGGAGCTGGCTCGGTGTAATTAGTGACCGTCATGGCCGATGCAAATGYGGGCAGAGCTGCAGCGCACCGGGGTGGCTGGAGGAGCACTGAAACAGCCTCGTCTTTCTGCAGAGGTCCCTGCGCCTGGTGGTATTGCCTTCACCAATCCTGCTCCAAGAGCCCCATCAGGTGCTTTCCTTTTCCATGCACATGGAAACGGGGAAGTTTGCCTCCTTTCAGCCTGGGGGGGTGGTGAAGGTCACACCAGCCAGAGCTGCCCCCCCCCACAGGTGCCAAGACCCGCCTTGGGACCCACGGCCTTGCAGAGCAGGGTGCATGCACACTCTGGCCAAAGCGTGCAGCACCAGGGCAGATGTCTCTGCCCAGAGTTACAGCATCAGAGGAAATTTGCTATGTGAAAAGTCACATTTCAAGAAAAACACAGCTTGGGGTCAAAGTCTGTGACTCTCTGACTTTTCAGAAGACATCTGAAATGTTCTGCTCAAAGAGGAAGCTCCATTTTAAGCAATGCACTGGGCAGTGCTGGAGGTAAGCAGAGCCTTCCCTGCCAGGCCAGCCAAAGCATCTTGCTCTGCTGCCTTTTACACTTTACTGACAAACAACAACAGCATGACGATTTTGAGGCAGTCTATAGCAGACCTTTTTTATTCCTCCCTCTCTCCTAGTGCTGCAGCTGGTACCTCAGCTGGAAAAGTCAATCACTTGCCCACCACTAATTCTGCAGATAGAGAAACAGTGGTTCAAAGTCTTGCCTAAAATTACCCTGTCAGAGCAGGGAGGAAAGACTTGCACCGTGAGTGGTGCCTGGCAGCCCCAGGCTCCAGAAAACAGCAGAACAGAGAGAAATCTGCCTGATTTGGGGAAAATACTTGCAGCAGAGCTGGTGAATAGCTCCAAACACAGATGCTTAATAGGAAGAGGAGGGATGAAGCCAGGTAGGAGAAATACTGGGGAAGCGCCAGGGGACCCTGACAAGGGCTCTGGCCCGCGGCAGCCGGGGTGCGAGGGCCTGAGCGCCTGTGCAGAGCAGGGCAATCCCAGCCCGTGTGTGTGCCGGGGTGGCGCGGGCTCCCTGCGAGGGCCTTTCAGGACGGGCTCTTACAGGGCAGCCCGGCTGTTCCCTCCAGGGCTCGCGCCTCAGCTGGGAAGGACAGCTCCTGCGGCCCTGCTGCGCAGAGCTGCAGGTGCCAGTGTGGGGTTTAATCACTGAGTGTCCGGAGGGAGCTTGGCCACCTCTCCGCGAGCGGCGCTGACGTCTGCAGCCCGAGCTGAGGGCAGGGAGGAGTTCGGTGGCACGCGAAAGCAGAGATTTGCTGTACGAATTCACTGTGCCGGAGCTGCAGCAAATTACTCATTCTTTAATAATCGTGTTTATTACCTGCCTCCGATGGTGGTTCAGGGAGTTGGAGGGAAGCAAATTCAGCTCCCCAAAGCTTTAGAGCTGCCAGCCATTTTCATGACACAAGAAACTTTTGCTGGGGAAATGCAGGCACTACATTTTTGATTGGGCAATTCCTTCTCCTGACAGCCTGCAAAGTAGCCAGCTATTATCCGCTGGGGACCAGGGCTGTTCTTCGTGTGCTTCGCAGGCAGCCTCAGACCCCGTTCTGCCAGTTATTTACATAGCGCTACCTTCCGCTCCGGGCCCTCTGGGGAGAAGGGTTGCTGCTGGTGGCAGAACCCAGGCTCATGACAAGCAAATTTATGTTTCAGAAGCTAAGCAAGCAGCCCCGGAGCGTGGGCTTGTGGAGACTGCACGGGTGCTGTGAAACCCGCAGCAGCTTCGGAGAAGGAATTACAAGCAGGTRCTGGCCAGGCACGGGAAGCACTTCCCTTCAGAACTCCCAACACGCCGCTCTGCCCACGGGCACCAGCCCAAAGGCGCCTACGGGAACGTGTGTGGAAGGCGCTCTTGGAGCGAGTCCTTTGCTGGCCTGGTCACCTGCCCTGGGTACAGCCTTTCCTGCGGAGGTGCCCGGTTCGGGTCCCCTGCCACCAGCCGGGTGCATCCCAGGGACGCGCTGCTGGAGCGAAGGGCAGTGGTGGCTTCCGGCTGCCAAAGCTCCTCAGCCAGAAGGAAAATAACCCTGAACTTCAGCAGAGGGCTGAGCAGCCGGGCAGGGAGACCTGTGGGCTGCCTCAGATTTGCACAGCAGTGTGAGGCGGCATTGCAGCTTCTCTGGCATATCTGGCCTCAAAAACTTTTGCAAAAATCCTTACATTCTGCCCACCCTGAAACAATTACCCAGCAATTTCGTCCTGGTTGCTGCTGCCCAGTCCCCACAGATTTACAGACCCCTCCACTCTTCCCCAAGGAGAGGCAGACTCCTCTGGGGCCAATCCGTGCGCCAGGCTGCTTTCCCCGCAGCCCCTCCAGCCTGGGCACGGCAGGGAAAAGCAGCGGCACCGCGGGACCCCCTCGGCCGCCTCCGCGCGGGGCCGTGCCGGCAGAGCCCTCCTCGCGCCCCCTTACCTGTGCGAGCRAGGAAGCAGGAAGGGCTCAGCCGCGAAGTTGGAGAGGAGGCTGGAGCAGCGCCGCGGCGGGCGTCATGCCGGCAGCGAGCCGCTTTGCGCGGCCCAGCCCGGGCGGGCGGCCCCGGTGCTGCGGGCGGGCGCCGGAGCCCCGGGCGGCGGCGCCGGGCCGGGCAGCGGTGCCAGGAGCAGCCGCGCAGCCCTCTAGCTGCAGCGGCACCGCGCTTCACTCGCGCTCGCGTCGAGACGCTGCGCTCGCCCGCTCGCTCGCGCGTAGTCGGCTCCGAGCGCTCGCTAATGAGAGCTCTCCGTCGCAGCCGCCGCTTTCCTCCAGCATCTCCCCGACACCGTTTCTTCTGCTCGTTTAGATAGCGATCCGGAGGCTCTGTCCTTTCTCTCCCTTCCTACTCGCTGCATTTCCCAGGGCACAGCCCTTCCCGCTCACACAGGGGGAGCCTCCATCAAGGAAAAGAGCCAGTGCTGGAAAGCAGAGTTTAAAGAAGAAAGATAAGCGAGATTTCTCGCTGCAGGAGCCTGTGCTGAGGGGTCAGGCAGCCCTGCTGGGAGACTGTGTCCTGGCAGCAGGCAGCTTGTTCTGCAGCTCCGAGTGTTTTTCTGCCCTTCTCCATGAGGGGCTGGGCTGGAGAAGGATTCACCTCACCCATGCCTCCGGTCTGTGAAGTTAATTTGGATTCACACAAGAGCAGAGGGGACAAGCCCGAGGCCCTGGCAGCTCAACCTCCCTGTAGCCCTTGCCCAGAGCAGGCAGAGCTCACATTGCTCCCTGCTGCTCTGGGGCTTGCTGGGCCACGCTCGCTGTGGTGGCGCATGAACCTGCAGAAATGACTGCCTGGCCCTCCCAAAGTGCTACCAAACCCTCATGAACCCCTCTGTTCAGGTGTCCCCATCGGGCCCATCACCCCAGCCTCCTTCCCAGTACGCATAGAGTCCCTCAGCACCTTCCTTGCCCTGCCCACTGCCATGTCCCTCCTTGTCTGCACAGGCTGGTCACCGACAAGGTGTCAAACTGCATCCAAGTGCTCAAGAGTATCCAGCATCACGACCACTGCTAGCAAAACCGTGCAAGGCTGAAGCCCTGTCCTGCAGGTAGCAGACAATTCCAACATGGGCTGAGAGTCAGGTAGTCCCATCCCTTCCTCTGAATTGTGCAGGGAAAGAGCAGAGCTCACTCCGGAGAGCCATGAGGTCTGAACCCGAGAGCCCAAAACGTGCATCCTCAGACACACGCTCGTGGCCTCAGCCAGGAAGCCAACTTCTTTGAATCGCTATCAGCCAGAGTAGAGTTACTACTTCTTAAAAAAAAAAAAAAAAAAAAAACAAACAAAACAAGGAAAAGGTGTCCTGCATTGGCTAGACAGTGGCCAGCATAGCTGAGAGGAGCTCCTATGCAGTCAGCAAACTCTGAGATGGGAACAGCACCTCTTTACACCCTGAGGAACAGGACAAAAGGAGAGGGCCTGGGATGTAGCCAAGGAGCTCCAGGTGAGAGTCTGGACAAACAGCCCTCTGTTCCCACTGCCGGAGAGCTGACTGACTAGGTTGGGTAGGTCCATCAGAAATGGCCTCTGCACTGGAGATCCTGCCCAGAGGCAGCAGGATGGGGGAGAAGACTCACAAGGTCCTTTCCAGCTCTGCTATGACACTCGCCGCTGATCTCGCAGCGGGTGTGCAGCAAAGCCCCAGCTGTGATCTCCCCAGGATCTGGGAGCGTGTGCGGCAGAGCCCAGGTCCGGATGCCTGTGTGAGAGCAGGAGCAGGCCGGGAGGCAGCAGGATCCGTCGTGGTGCTGCAGGAACAGGGAGCTTCGGTGGCAGGTGCCTTCCCTGGCACGGCAAGGCTCCTCCTCGGCTCCCCGGGAGCTGCTGGTGCCTGGGGGCACCCGTCCGGCTGGAGCACAGCCTGCAGCACGACCTTGCTTTCTCAGTCCTGCCCCTTGCCTCACCATCAATCCCCATGCAGCCATGTCTAGCTGATTTAAAGCAAGCAAAGAGGTCCAGGAGGGACAAAGTGTCATCATGCACAGCTGGCTCTCGCAGGGAAACTTTTCCTGGAGGAGCTGAGCCTGCAGGGTGTTGGAGTTGGTAGGAAGTGGGATGCAAGCTCAGAACTCCTGCCCTCCATGCCCGGGAGAGCCTGGGCAATGAAATCAGCAGCAGCACAGAGCACAGAGCACAGAGCATAGCTGCTGCCATCATCGCGGTGCCACCGCTCCGCTCTGCCCTTCCCACGGGCCGGCGGCACACAGTCGTGGATTAAACCACAACGCAGGTGCCGTTATTACCCAGCCCGGGTGGCAGATTAGCCCCCTCAGACTTCTGCAGATACTGCTTCGGGGAGAAGCTGCAGCTCTGCTCCTCCTGGTTTAAGAATGATAAAGCCCTATTAGCATCCCCAGGGAAAGTCTCCCAATTTCTGAGAGAAATTTATGCATTGCATATATTGCATGTACACGCTTGTGCTTATGGTGAGCAGCAGCATAAGCAATGTGGTTTTGGAATCGCTTTTACAGCTCCATCCAGGCAACCAGGTCAGAGGGGGGCAGTGTCCCTGGATGCACGGAGAACATTCCTCATGTGGCTCCCTGGGGAAGGGCTGTGCAACTTCGGAAGAGCCAGGTAGAAGGAACCTCTTGAAGGGACCAAGGGAGAGGGGCTGGTCAGGAACTTTCTGAACCAAAGAGGTAGGAGGAACAAAATTCAAGGAATGTTCTGCAGTAACATACAGAATTTCCTGTGCTGCAGCAATTTGCTGTCCTATTTATGCATCCACAGGGATGAATAAAATAAAAATGGGTGTATAAATGGCCCCTTGCTCTTGGTTGCAAGCAGCAAGGGAGACCTCTGGAAAAAGCCAACCCAACAGAAGGAAATGAGATCTCATTTATTAGCTGACGTCTACTATTAGCTGACGTATTATCACATTGGACTTGTTATACCAGCTAAATGACGCCTCTCTTCAAAAAATAATTAGAAAAAGAAATGCTGCCAGAGACGTAAAATACACGCATAAAAAGCTGTACATGTGTTCAGAGATGCCTTTCACTGGAAGGTGGGTTTTTGTTTTTGATTATGTTCCATCAAACATTAAAAACCCGCTGCCAATATGCCCTGAGCTTCGTATTCCCCATCTAACTACAGACATAGCAACAGATAAATATGCCACGACAAATTTGGTAACATTGTTTTACTGACAGCCCAAGAGCAGATCTCTTTAAACTGTAAGTCTGAAATCCTGCCAAACGCTCACAAGCGGGCAGCTGAGATGAAAGATTTAGTGCTAGAAAGGGACAGAAAATGCTAAAACCCCAAATAATTGGAAGGTCTTTCCCAAGGTGAAAACTCAGCTTCAGAGTGTCCTCGAAAAGGCAGAAAAAGAGTGAGAAGACAAGATAAAGGGGAAACAAATCACACTCGGGATGCCTGTGCATCTCCTCCTAAGGCATCGCTCAGCCAGCTGCATTAAGCTGGACCCAGGACACATCAGACAGGGCCCGCTTTGCAAAGGCGCTCAGCACCCTTGAGCCTACAAAATCAGCGTCAGGATTTTAAATACATATTTCTGGGCAGGGGAGGAGACGGACGGACGGACGGTGAGCAGATTAGGCTATATTTGCAGCTATAAAAGTGATCAGATTAGTGATAGCTAGAGAGGACAGAGGAGCTTCAGAGGGATCAGCCAAACCTAATTAATTGGGTAGCGTGACGAGAGACAAAATTTAGTGCTGACAAGTGGAAGGTAAAGCACATTGGAAGGAATAACTTCAACTCTTCTTAATCACTAATGATTTCTATATTAACTGAAAGAAAAGAAAAGATGGGGGTGTGACTGTGGACAACAGAGTGAAAACCATCTGGTTAATGTACAGTGGTGGGTAAAAAAGTGCTGGTAGATTGCTTTCATAAGTGACACAGAAATTAATAAAAATATTACAGCACTGTGTTGGTAGTGACTCAGCTGCAAAGGATGAGGTAAGTATTTCTCTTAGAGAACAGATGCAGATTATTTATTATGAAAATGATAGCATATCTTCCATAAAGGTAGAGTGCCGAGTCCTGGTGTGCAGAATGATGTTTTCAAGCAATTATAAGGAAATCTGGTTGTTTAAGAGGAGGAAGTCAGCAAAAAGTAAGCTGCAAGTTCTCAAGAAATACAGTGCCTGCCATAAGATTTTATCATGACTTTATTATTATTAGCATCCTGATAACACGAGTGTCTCAAACGTCCCATGTAACTAAGGCTCACTAAAAGCCTGTGATAAATTTGAATATCTTTCTTTTGGGATTAGTGTCATTTTCCTCCTTCTAAGAGTGAAGCAAGAAGAAAAGCCAGCGTCTGAAGAGACTAAAGGCTAAAATACTTCAGCATGAAGAAATCCATAGAGAAGTCCCTTCTTAGATTCCTGTTGGTCCACATTCCCCACTGCTTTGGCAAGATTTCTTGTGGTCATTTTGAATGGGGACACTCTCCTCCTTAGCTGTTGTTAGCAGCACTGGAGGGGAGCAGTGTTCAGGCTGCTGGTGCCAGGCACTTTTCTGAGGCAGGTGATTGATGAGGAAGGCAGGTGCCGTTAGCTATTCAGAGCATCTACATTCTGCAGTAATTAAGCTCTCGATTTACGTGCTCTGAAGAGCTGTTCCGCGGTACCTGCCTTTTTCCTGCGTTAGCCCGGGAGTCTTGTCTGATGCCCAGCATGCAGCAGTGCCCATGCGCCTCCTAGAAGAAGTCCCCATCCTCCTGGAGAGTCACTTGGACACCTGCCCCACTGCAAACAGAGGAGCATGGAGGTCACTGTGGGGAAAGGCCGGTCTTTGTGAGGCCTCCGGGAAGGCTGAATTTGTTTGAGGAGTGTCCTTTGGGCCAGAGCTAGCCAAGGTAGGCTGGGAGAGCGGGCTGGTAGTGGCGGATACATGGGGATGTGGAGGGGGAGGAAGTAGGAGGCCTGGGCTGTGGGTGCACATATGGGTGCGTGCACGTTGCATAGCAGCTGCGTTGAGGTGGGAGCAGGGCATGTGGAGGATGAGAGGGGCAGGGCACCCTGTGTGCGGTCGGGCTGCTTTGTACCACCAGAATAAGTGATCCATGTGCTCTTAGCTGAGCATTACCTGTCTGCTAATTACTACACATGGACGTCATGTGGGAATGACTCTTGTTTAGTGTCCAGGTTAATGCCTGCGCCCAGCACTCTCAACCACAGTGATCCTTGGGAAGGAAGGGATACGAAATGCTGACTCCAGAAACCTGCTTCGCCAGCCCACTTGACACTAACACACTTTATTTACGATTTAGGTTATACAGGCAAGCCCATAGCGCAGTCTCAGTAGTGGAACAAATTATCTGTGAAGGCCAGAGAACCTCTAGCACAGAAGAACTTTAAAGGGGTTAGAAAAACATCTGTCCAAAATGGTTTGTGTGGAACTGATCCTGCCTTGGGGGAGGGAGATGCACTCAGTGGCTTCCACAAGGTCCTCTCCAGCCTTGCACACAGCGGATTTGTGATCGTGCAGCACTTGAGTGCTGTCACTGAACGGCAGAGCAGAGACTGCACTAAAGCTGGAGCTTTGAGTTATGGGCAAAATCAAGGAGATAAAGCTGTTGAACCTTAAATAAATGCAACCAAACCCTGCATTCCTATGTAGCCTGTACTAAAAAAGCTCATTGAGCTTCAGCTGTAAAACATTCAGATGTGTATGGAGCAGAGTTGAGGGTATTTGAGGCCTGGCTGTGCACCTCAGGGCATGAACTGACAGACTTCGCTCTGACGTGATTCTTCCCTGGCCTGGAAGGCGACGACACGTGCTCGCTTGGAAAACCTTGCCCAGCTCACACCAGGGTGGAAGCAAGGCCAGGGGCTGGTGGACGTGATTCAGCTTCCCCGATCCCAGGGAAAGTTCTGTGGCTGGTAGTGACTGCACCAAGTAGTCCCTAAGGTTTGGAGGACAGAATGAAACAGCAGAATTGAGACATGTTCTGAGAGGAAATGACAGATAAGAAGCTTCCCATGCTACAGAGCTGGCATTGAACCAACAGGGTTTAATCTTTTAATTTGACAGGGCCTCGATCTGTGATGCTTCACTTCCTTAACTGTTCATCTTCCATTTTTTTCCATTCCCTCCCATTTTTCACAGTTGTCCTGCTCTCTCCAGAAGGGCTGTGCCAAGACAGGCTGTGGCCGGGCCCATCACCATGGCTGGCCCTGCTCACGGCTGCAGCTGCTCCATGCCGCATGTGCAGGATCGAGGGCCGGGGCTCCCCGTGGTGGCACACGCCTGTGTGAGGCGGGTGCAGGTCCCCTGCCTAAGGGCTGAGTGAGGCCTCTCTAGAGTGTGGCCAGCTCACCAGCTTCCCCTTGCCCGTTCCCAAGGGCTCCCCATGGACTCGGCACCCGCGGCAGCCTCCACTCCATGTGCAAAACCTTTTGCCAGGTGATTCAGCCGTGGCAAATGCCAGCATTCCTGCAAGTCAGAGAGCTTTTCCTCTCTCCTTCTCTGACCTGGCCGCTGGGGAAACTGATTGTGAAAATTCAAAGGAAAATCAGCTTGGCAAACAGGAACAGGAGGGTTTTGCTCCCTTCTCCACAACCCCCTCCACCCCGAGCACTTTAAAAATATAATACTCGAATAAGCGAAAAATGGCTGAACTGTCATGCATGAGGCACATGAATCATCTTCAGGGAAGAAAGTGCTCGTGGCAGTGTCTGGGCTTGAAGTAACACTAGTTAACATTATAATGACTCATTCCACATATGCGTCACATCGTGCTTCATTAAGAGCAGAATTCTGGTGTCCTGTGACTAACTGGAAGGTGGAATTGTGGTCCCAAAGCCTTTGGCTGGGGACTGTGTCTTCCATACATTCTGGTTGGGTGCTAGAAGCATTATCGCCAGTCAAATATTGAGTAATAATAATAATTCTCAGATCAAACACTTCATTCAAATGACAAAATGTGAAGGGCTTTGGAGCTATATTTCCTAGGGACYGCTCTGTTTTTTACAGGAAGAAAATGGATAAATTGAGGGCAGGCACCTCCAGAGAGGCCCTTCTTCTTCTCCCAGCTCATTAGATTCAAACTCTGGCTCTGCAGCCTATTTCAGGCAAGGTCAAAGTCTCCCTTTTTGTCTTTCTACAGAAGGGCCTTGCATTCCTATTCCTATTTAATAACCTTTTGCCCCCGCAGCATTCCCCAGACAAAACTTCTGGTGTGTGTAACACGCTAGCCAGCCAAGGATGTGGCTCCTGGAGCCGTAGTGTCTTGGTGGGCCTCACCCGGAGCAGACCGTGTCCCATCAAACCTCTCCGTTTGCTTGGGCTGGTCCAGCTCTGCCTGGCCGGCTGGGCATGCCGGGGAGCTGATGCTCTTACCAACCCTTCATCCTGGGTAAATGGAGGCCTCAGGAGGTCAGAGTGTGAGAGGTGGAAGGGAAACACGAGTCAAGAGGTGCTGAGACGGAACAGAAGGATGGATGAGTCAGGGAGGGCGAAACGCTGAAGGAGATGAGCTGGTGGCCTCACGCTAGGACAAGGCCCGTTTCTGAGGGCAGCAGCTGCGGCTCCTACGCTCTCAGACTGCTCACCAGCCGCAGGCCGGCTGTGCCTCACCCCGGGGCTGTGCCTCCCCCCCGTCCACCCCGCGTGGCGAGTCCCACACGCAGCCCGGCTGCTCCGGAGGCTGCCTGCAGGCTGCGGGGGTCTGGAGCGCGGCCAGCGCAGCCCGCCCAGGGCAGCACTCACAGGCTATTGAATTCGCTTTGACGACAAAATGCTCAAATTAGAGACAAGAGCGGCGAGAGGCAGGACAGGAGTTAATTGCCAGGAAACACGAGGTGAAGGCTAGGAGACCCTCAGGAGCAGCCTGTCATGGGGAAAAATGGGAAAGACTCTGCTCTGGGATGCGAGCCAAGGATATGCCGAGCTGCCGGGGGCAGGTTCAGGCGGTGAGAGAGCTGGCAGCACATCCCATCGCAGGAGGCCCATGTAGTGAGCTGTGTTTTGTGGTGCCTTAACGCTGCTTCCCAGAGGATCTCTGTGGGCTTTGAGGTGTGACTGATTTCACTTATGGGCAATGATTCCCTTATTTTGCTGCCGGTAGCACTATCACAGCCATGCCGGGCCAGCGGAGGCGCCGGCAGCCATCTCCTGGGTGAATCCATCAGCAGTGTCTGAAGCGTGGGGAATGAGGGCTGGGTCTGCAAAGAAAGCGCTGCGGCCTGGGAAGGCAGCAGGCTGCACCCCAGCCGTGCTGCAAGGACCTCTGGGCAGCTGGGAAGGAGCCCTCGTGTTCAGACAGGCCTTGGGATAAGTTCCTGGAGAGCTCAATCTGTGGGATGAGTGAGCAGCACTGCGGTGCAGCAATAGCACGTGGGGTTACTGCAAGTGGGAATTCCTTTGGACAGCCTCAGAGTTTCATCTCCTCCAGGCAGTGGCTCCTCCAGGTTATGGCTCCTGCTAAAGCTGTGCCGTCAGGTTAAAACTCCTTTTCCCAATCAAAGTTTTCTCCAGCATCAGGAGAGCACTGGATCTAGGTGAGGAAAGTGTAATCAAGGGACATGCTGAAGTTGCTTTATCAAATTGCAAGAAAAGAGAAATAAAGTCTGGAAGGTATCCATGGTGCTAAAACCACTTTACCCCCCTCCTATGTGAATACAAATCAGCCAAACAGCTTTTTCTCAAACTTTACAAAATAAACCACTTATGGGCAGAAGAAAATAAGAGAAAATGCATTTCAGAAGGTAGTATTTGGACTGAAAGTGATAAAATAGCAAAAATAAATGCTTATAACTGAAGCTATTTCTTCAGTCATTGCAGCAGGACAAGCACAGGGCTGTCTTCACTAAAGACTTAGCACCACCATCAATAGCTCTGATGCACCATGTGAAACCCATAGCAGGCCAATAGTCATTCACACTGACTGCTGAAGTACCTAGCAGAGGCTGGATTAAAAGCAAGAGAAGTCCCATGGACTTTGGAGACAAGCGCACTTGGAGATGATGGAGACAAAAATACAAAGGCGGTGAGGCGGTGAGAGAAACAATGGTCATATAAATTGGCCATTTAGCCCCCACAACAGCCCTAGAGCTGGAACGGGACCAACACAGCATCTGCAGCCATTTGGGTACCACGCTGATTCAGAGGCACTTTCACAAGCAGGGAGACAGTGGGGGGGAGGTTCAGTTCAGGATGTAGCCAACATCTTTTTTTTCTTGCGGTTACTCGGCTGTGACAGCCAACTATGCATGAAGTCTGTGCAGCTGCTTGGGGTTTTGGGGGTCTGTTCTCAGTATAGATCTAGCTGGATCAATAACTGACTGAGACTAGAGATCACCAACAAAAAGAAAAGTATTTCAGCTTTACAGAATGCCAGGATGTGGCACAAAAGCTAGTGGTTTGGAGGGACTGTGCCATAATCCATTGGCTCAAGATACTGCTATTTGTGAAGCGTTTAATGACACAAACTAAAAAGTACATTTCTAAGAGGTGAAAATATTAGATAAAACCGCTTCACAACAACCTCTAGATCTCTGAGAGCCGTTGATGCATTTCTAATGGAGCGTGTCAAATCCATCGTCAAGAATAGCATCACTGATGTCCTGAAAGTGCCTGGCTGCCTCCCACTTCCCCAACTTGTCCCAACCACCCTGGAGAGCCTGTTTGTGCAGGCCCGTTCTTGGGGCTGAGGGCAAGGTGGCACTTCCACCTCCATGCCAACTTCAGCCTGTGGTCACCAGCTGACCCAAAGGCCACCTCGTTCGTACTCTGGCCTACCCATGCAGAAAGGAAGGGGTCCAAGGGAAAGCGCCAGCCCTACAGGTGCTGTTGTCCCTGCTCAACCTGGGAAACCCTCTCATAGCTTCTTTTTCTGTTTTTCTGGCACACTGGCTGACTCGAGGTGAAACTCTCACATTAGGAAAGGAGGACGTATGACTTCCAACCCACATGCAGGGCCTCCAGTTTTCTCTTAAATCAGGATTTCAGAGTGGAGTTTGATCATTTCTGGCTTGTCACCCCAACCTAGAATCAAAGGGTTTTTGAAGTGCCCTGTCTCAAAGCTAGATGAAAGATTTCGAGAGGGGAGGAGGTTTTAATGCTTCACAGTGTAGCTGTGAAGATTTCCAGCATGTGAGTGAGGAAGGTAACAGAGAGAAGAGCCGAGGCTTCCTCGTGGTTTGCAGTGCAGGTGTTAAATGAGGGACACAGGATGTCCCCATGGCCGCAGGGGCCGTGGGCGTCTCTTTGGGTTGGGGTGGGGTGCTGTCTCCCTGGGCCGGGCACAGACCCGCTGCCCCAGCTCCCGCCGCTGCCTYGCCGCACCGTGGTGCGCTGCGGTGCGAGGACACGGGTCGAGCCTTGCGGCTCTGTGGCCTCTCGTGCCTCCATGGGATTTCTCCCTGTCAGCAGCCTGTGTGATGTCTGCCTGTGTGTCTACCCCAGCGCCTCTCCGCGGGAAAACCCTCAGGAAACAGAGCCATCCGTGGGGAACGGTGGCTGGCAGTCCTGCCACGCGGGAGAAAACCAACAGCTCCGTTTGGAAGGCAGTTGCTCTTCATGCAGTTTCCTGCTTTTCCCTCCTTTTAGAGGAAACTAAAGCAGGAAGCAAAGCCAGGTTACTCCCAATCTGCCCAAGTTCTGCTCTGCCAAGGTCCCAGTGATCGCTCTTTACTGCAGACATGGAGAGGTGATCTGGGCAAGCATCTTCCTCAAAGCCAAATGCCTGMAGAGGAAGATAAGTTGAGCCTCATCAAACCGGGAGCAAAATCCCTTATTCAGTGCTCAGTCTTGTTCCCACTTCAGCAGCCATGGTATTGATGTCCCTTTGATAAGGATCTGCAAGGGATTATTGACATGTTGTCTGTCAGAAGTGATATTTCTAGTAGACATTTCTTCATATAAAAGTTATCAGAGTCCCTTTGGCTTTTAGGGCAAAGCTTTCTGAAGCAGTCCAAGCATGGCAACTCCATGGACAGATGCCTGGTTTGTTCCTGTGCACCGGTTCCTTGGCTGGTTGCAGCAACAGCAGTGACTGCTCCGTGTCAGGTTCTGCCAAAGCAGAGGGTTGCATCCAACCCTTCTTGTCCTCTGCGAAGGCCGTGCTGGCTCTGCTAGCCATCATTGGCATGGAAGGAGTCATGGTCCTCTGTCACAGCCCTCCAGGCTCCCCCAGGGACCTCCCCTGAGCCTGGATCCAGCTTGCAGGCTGCTGGTGGACCTCGCTGCCTTGCAGCAARAGGAAGAGTAGAGGAGCTAATGGTGGAGCCATCTGGAGCGGCAGCTGCCCGCCCCAGCTCCCCGCTCCGCCTGGCCTCTCGGTGCTGTGTGCTCTGGGCAGGAGGGGCTCCGCTCTGCTGATCCCTGCTAGGCTCTGCTCCTTTCCCTGCCTCCGCTGGGAGCAGCAGGGACAGGAAAGCTTCTGCAACGGGGAGGCCACACAGCTGCTCTCTTTGGAGCTTGGCAGGGACTTTCTCCAAAGGACCAGAGCATCAAGCGGCCTCACAGAATTCCTCCCTGTCTGAGACACTTTGGCCTCTGCTCCGGGAGGCCGTGGGGAGATGTGCCAGCTCCCGCAGGTCGCCAAGTTACCAGCAGAATCCCGAGGAAAACTCACCCAAACAACATCCTCCACCCCGTCACAACCTGTGTTCCACAGCACACCCGTGCAGAGCCCCACRTGCTCTTTGTGTCTGACTGCTCTCCTCCTGTGGCGCTTATGACAGAGACCTGCTGGGCCTCAAAGTCCATGTGGAGGCCACACTTACCCAGCCGTTAAGGGAACACCCTGAAGAGTTGCCCAAAGGTCTGTAGTCACCTGCCTCCAGACACAGCTCCCTCCTGTCAGCAACCAGAGAGCAGCAGCAAGGCCCAGCACTCACAGCACTGACGCTGCCTCTTGGGATAAAAATGCTGCGGATCTCTGGAAACAAAATGTCTCAGGGGCTGAAAGAGAGGAAAAATGAAACGGAAGAGTCTCCCAGKGAATTTTGGAAAAGATTGTGCTACGCTGCACCAGGAGACTGACATAGTCTATCAGGAGCAAGTGCAGGGCCTGAAATCAAGCCATGAGGTTAGAGACCCTTGGTCCAAAAGCAAACCTCATCACCTCAAGCGGGGARCTGAACCCCAGGAGATCCTAGCGTGTTTTGTAGCCCCCAAATATGAACCGAAGTGTCTTGGGTCTGTGCTTTACAGCGCCCTGATTTCAGTGTGTGCATTTTATTTTCTCCGCCTGTATTTGCAGGTGCTATGATTTCATATGCATTTTTATGAGGCTTATATAAATAATAAAACGTTTCTTCATCAAATAAGTATTATTGCATCTTTCGCAGGCTGCAGCTTTAGGTGGTTGTTCGACCTTTATGAGAAGCCCGACTGCCACATGCGTTAGATGATGCTTTTTTTCTGTCCCTTGAGTTTGTCTGCATCTGTTAATTTCTTTATTTTTGTTCTTATTTCTAAATGCCACCCCAAGTCCGGATGCCTCCTAAATCTGTCCCYTTGCTGTGCATTCTGCATTCTGTGACTCTGCTTTAACCCTAAGAGAGCCGCTGCAGCCTGGAGCCTGAATGCAAGCAGCCCTTTCCCTCTTCTCTCTGACGTTGGCTGCCTCTCCCCACCATGAAATACTGCAATATACGTTAGATTCCCTAGATCAATAACCCATCAGTACTTCTGAACTCGAGGGAAACTAAGCTTCGGCCTTTTCCAGCTATTTGCCCAAGAACAGTTCAGCTTTTTCGACATTGTACTTTCAGATCCCATTTCTCTCCACTCCTCTCTTTTCCTTCTGTTGTTTCCAGTCTGTCGTTGGTTTCTCTTTCCCTTGCATTTTTTGTTTTGTTTTCCTAACTTGTGCCCACATTTCTATTACTTCTTTCTTTCTTTCTTCTTCTCTCTCTCTAGCCTCTACCCTCTGCTCCCTCATTACCTCCATCTCTTGGTAAATTGTATACTGTCATTTACAGCTGTAATGATGATGAAATACCCGAGATGTGGCAACGCAGGCATCGTTTCCCCTCTGCCCCCTCCCTCCTCCCCTTACACACGGAGCATATTTCATTTTTGCTATGCTCCCTTTGCAGCCCCAGCACTGGAGCTCCGCATGCCCTGGGAGCAGCAGCATCGTGCCAGCAGATGTGGAAGAGAGGCAGGATGGGCCAAAGGATCAGCTTCCCTGGTTGAGCTGCTTGGGGGAACCATCATGTTCCAGATGGAGCCAGGTGAGGGCTGGCTCTCGGGGTGCTTTCCACCCAGCAATCTCCAAGTGCTCTACAGTGATAGGGAAAATTCGTTATCTTTGAGTCGCAGATGGAGAAGTTGAAACGAATCGCTACACTCTAATGAGTGAGGGGGATACAAGCAGAGTGTCCCCACACTTGATGCTTTGAGGGAAGWTATCACTGAAGGGGACTAGCGCCGGAGACCAGGCAAACCTTGCAGTTGAATCTCCCTGCGGGAACAACAATAAACCCGCTCACTGGGAATCTGGGGTCTGCAATATAGAATTCAGGTCTGGGTTTGACATTCCCCTGCTTCCAGTCTATTAATCAGGCAACAGGGGACTGACTGGCAATGAACGGCTGCCAAGAAAGGGAAACTGCCACAGAGCCCAGCATGGCTGGGTGAAGTCTGGGGGGAACAGGACTTCAGTGGGCAGCCTGAGGGCATCCAGCTGCAAGAACCAGCTCGGATAAATGCTGGTGATGGATAGGCTGTGGCGTGGCAGAGGCCCTGAGAGACACACGTTTCTCACACCGCCCTGCACACAACTGCTCCCACCTTCCCCTTACTCGGTCTCTAGGGAGCAGGGACTCTTATAGCAAGYTGATCCATGCAGCCTCTAGACAAGTCCAGCCCAGAATCTCTCCTTGGCCATAGCTATGGGCAAGAGCCACACAGAGCCACCAGCTCTGCTACCTGCTGACTTTGTCTTCAGTTTAAGTCAGTGGTGTTTTACTTGCCATTCCTCTGGAAATAGCTGTATCTGTTTTTACAACACATGTGTCATTCCTTACGATCACAGTAAATCAAAACAGGTAACCAACTGTTGAGTGAACATTAGCCGTGCTGGGGACGCTTTTCCAGTGGTACAAGCTGTTTCGATAAGATAATGAGAAATCAGTCAAGCATTCATGAACAGATGCTCTTTCCTCTGCAGAACACAGGGCTCACTTCATTGTTTGAGCAAATCTTTCTGCTGAGTTGCTGCTGGCTGGTAAGGCGCTGATTTGATGTGATGCGTACCATTCGTCTTCATAAAAGTTTMGAGCTGGGCAATACAAACTGAGGTCCGCTGTCTCTTACGAGCTCTTCTGGCAGAACATGACAGCTCAGTGTGTTGGCACCTCTCAGAAAGTCAGCAATTCGCTAAGTACAGAGGGAATTTCTTGCGCTGGTGCACATGATTGCTACCTGCTTCTCATTTCCCAGGGACTCCTTCTGCAGCACCTCTGAGGGCCTACCTGTCACCYGTGAGATGGACACAGCCAGGGGCCACTGTTGCATTTGCTCTGTGCAGAACACTTGCCATCCCGCTGTTTTCTTTCCTCTTCAACTTGTGCCCCCTTCCCCACTTTCAGTGGATCTTACCTAACATTAAACTGGAAAAGGTGGGGGCTGAATCTCCAGCTTCTGATTTCTCACTTATCTGGAGCACTGAAAAAACCTTAAGCCAGTGATAAGRATCCCTCTCACATAACAAAGTGAAAGTGGTTCTTGCCATTTTTATGTTTGTTTTCAGAGAAACAGCAGGATATGCACAGAAATCCTGCCCCGGATTTTCAGGACATTGTCATAGATAAAAACGCATTAAACCCTGCACCTCTGCCACAAGGTTATCAGCARCCTCTTCATCAGCCTGAACGAGGCTGTCAGGATGCTCTCAGCACAGCAAACACATCCCACACATACCCCATATAGCACTGCACATGCAGCACACCGCAGGGATGTGGTTTGAAATGCACAAGTAACTCGTCTTGATGGCAGGATGTGCAGACCCCATTGCGGAGGGACACCCAGAACTGACAGTTTCAGCCTTCTAAAATAACGGAGTGAGTGTTTCAGTGTCTTCTCAAGGGGGACCAGTCAAAAAATCTGATCAGTTCTGGCTCTACCACATGGTACAGTTTTGGTCAGCTTTGTCCTGATCTTTCCTGGGAGGAAAATAATATTGGAGAACAACCAGTTTTGTCTCGTATTTCAGGAATCCCTGTGAGAAAAAAAAAGAAAAGAAAAAAAGAAAAAAAGAAATCTAAATATATTCCAAAATGACTTGCATTTTTGTAATCAAAACAGACACTGCAGTTTGGAGGCTCAGTAGCTTCACTCACGTGAACCAGATGCTCTATGAAATGTTTAAAAATTGACGTTTGTCCTTGTAAATCCAAAGACCACAGCTTTTGACATTAGGTCTGTCTGCATCCGAATTCTCAGGACCCTCATTTTATAGCTGGCAGGCTCTGGCAGTTGGTTAATGTGTTACTCCTGTAAAGCCTCTTGCTCAGAATACTGACCGCCAACACCATGACACCAACACAGTACGGGCCAGTGCTGCTGGCTCCCTGGCCTCCTCTTCCTAGGCTTAGCACTGCTCTGCACAGCTGAAACTCGGGCCACTTGAGGAGAAGTAAGGAGAGCCAATGTATAAAAAGAGGTTATTCTCTTGGATTTACAGTCATGCCAAAATCTCCACAGCTTTGACACCGTCTCTTTTTTTTCTGTAAAAACATGCACAATGGGCACTGGTATTCACTGTTTGAAGTTATAACCTAACTCGTTCACCTTCAAGGATGGCATGCCCAAAGCTCTAGTTGTTCARCCCCACTTCTCTTCCTGGGTTGCTACATTTATTACTGGTTATCTGACTATAAAACAAATTCAGATGTGAACTCAGTGATGGACACCATGGGGCACAGAAAACAATTATAAGGAGCAGAAATAGCCTATGTACACAGCGGGAACAGCTCTCTTGATTCAGAGAACTTATAATAACATCAGCGTCTATAAGATTCAAAACCCTTATAGACTATCARAGACTGCATAGTCTCTGAATTTCTTCTGAATCATGCCTGGGCAAGCAGACAAAGATCTGCCTGTCACACAAATCTGATTTATTTAACCCTTGGTAGTCTGGGATAGACTAGTATAATAGAAAGAAGGATATTTAAAGATGGGGCAGGGTTAAAGGGGGGCAGACTTGCCCACAGATTTTTACCTCTGAATTCTGTGGCAGCTCTAGGTGACTTGACTGGGGGCAGGGTGGAGCTCCAAGGTTGCTAGGACCAATTGGCCCCTGACCCTTGCAAGGCGCCCTCAGCCTGGAGCCCTCCAATGGGCTGCCACCCCTGGGGCCAGCTCCACAGACACTCTCACGGTTTTCACTTAACTGTAGCTTCCACTTTAGGTGCATTCACTGGTTTCTGCTGATCTGCTGATCTTGCTTTCAGACCTGTTAAGGCTTCACCTAGTCCAGCAGGAATGGAGTATCACCTTCCATTGGGAAAAGAAGTCTCCTCAGGAAATTCCCGTGCTGTGAAAATGCCTAAGACCACGTTGCTCTTTAYTGCACTCATTTCCCTGGGGCTCTGTGGTGCAGGAGGCATGGGGCTGCTTGCTTGAT
This sequence comes from Eudromia elegans, assembly GCA_003342815.1. Classification (NCBI taxonomy): domain Eukaryota; kingdom Metazoa; phylum Chordata; class Aves; order Tinamiformes; family Tinamidae; genus Eudromia; species Eudromia elegans. The sequence continues at coordinate 3,138,969 of PTEX01000004.1, read as the reverse complement.
CTATGCCAGACACAGGAGTCATCCCTTCCTGAAACTGCTTTCTTGCACACGCAAACCTGGCTCTACTTTCTACCATATTTTGTACAGCAGAGTGTTGCACCAACACAGCACTTAACCAGATGGCCTGCTAACTCAAGAAACTCCTATTAGAGGACTCCTCTAAGAATACTCCTGCTAGAGGACATTTCAGTCTGTTGATTCCTCCCCACTTTCTTCAGTTAGAGATTGGCACACCTCACTGCCCAAGCCCAACAACTCGTAAATGCCATGATATGTTTGCAAGTCTCTTCAAAGCAATGGGATTAGAGCCTTCACAAGTCACCAGTTTTCTGCTGAATGCATCCCCAACTTCGTCAGCAAATCCGCAGAAGCAACGACCCAATTTCATCTCTCTTCACCACTCAACCTTAGACAACAGCGTGGGATTTATTATGCTGGGACTTGTGCTCCTAAGCGTGAGGATGTTATTGTTATCAGCAGTTGACAGGCCATCAAAAAAACACTGCTGTCAAACTGACAAGCCAGCAGTTAGCATTTCCCTAAACCCCTGTTTGTTCATACATAGCAGGAGAAGTGCAACTCCCGCTCATGAAAACGAGCTCCCTGGAGCCTGCAGGGAAGTGTCTTCCCACCTTGGAGAGAGGACCCCTTCTCCCAACCACACAACGCTGCTGCTGGGAGAATGAGCAGCTTGCAAAGGGGATATTATGTATTTTCAAAACTGGGAGGAAGCCCTGGCCTCCTCTCCAAAGACTTCTCCAGATGGTGAGAGGGAAAAATGGTCTATGTGGTGTGGCAGAGCCCAGGCTCTTCACGAGACCAGGGTCCTATTTTCAAAAGAACTTTTACTAGGCTTGAATAACTTCTAACCACAGCAGGAGAGGAATTTCTATAAAGCGTCAGGCCCATGATGCACGTAATATTAGCTGAGAATATCTGCTAGCAGACACTGCAGAAGACAAAGCAATCACCTGCATCCAGCTGCTGCAGCATAAACAGGCCCCAGGAGCTGCCRTGATACTCTCTAGTTGCTGAAGTTATCATCTGAAATGCTGAAATGTGCAGGTCACATCCTTATTTATTTGTTTGGGGTTTTTTTGTTTTGTTAAAGCAAATTCTTAACACTACAGTCTGTCCCTCAGACAAATCCAAAAATCAAAAAAATAAACAATCTTCTGTACTCACCTGTTGGGTAAGAAGATATTCCTCTATCATTTCACATTTGCTGTTCTTCTTTCCTATAGATTTTCCTCCTATTCATACCTAATCAGAAGGGAGACAAAAACCCTGCAATTTATCTTCACTAGAATATTTATCATTGCATATAGTCCTAACAGAGTTCCTCTTATTTGTCTCCTTTTCTCTGCCAGAGAAACACCCTGGCCTCGTGACTCAGTTCTGAACGACTGCAACCATCTCACAACGTGTAGAGAGATTTTAACATTCACACTTACAACTCAAGCAACAATTTGGGTGTTTTGTATTTCTTCTTTCTCATTAAACCTCCCTGTAAAATTTAGTACCACAGTTGCTGGCATGCTGTTTTCCCCAAGCATATGGACACTATTATATTGTGGCTACAGTTATTTAAGATGAGGGCGTTATTGTTAGCAGCCACTGACGGGCCATCAAAAACTCACTGCTGTCAAGCTGACAAACTGGAGGTCACCTGCAGTTATTTTGTGAAGMAACCTCCATACATTATTTAGAGCTGAGTCCAGACCAGAGCCTCCCTTGTGAGCTCTGGAGCTGCCTGGTCTAAAATGCAATTGTTTAAAATGTCATGTAGGGAGGACCTTTACAAGTGAGTGCTATGTATAAAAACAGATATCTTGGAAACACTTTTGTGTTTTAGCTCTTCTTAGGGGCTAATTTCTCTGAGTAATGGGCAGCCTCTTTCCCTTTGCTCTCCCTGTTTTCTGTGGGCCAGGCAAGCTCAGAGCTGTTTAGTTACTTTTGATAATGTATGGGRGGTTTCCTTGTGCAGTGAAGCCAGCGCCTACGGTACTTCCCCTTAGTATCCTAAAAGCCTTTTTGCCGGAAAAAATGGCCTGACTTTTCAAGGTATTAAATTGCTGTTTTGCTCATGGACATTTTTGCTCTAATAATGTGTCACAAAATAATAATAATAATAATAAAGTGAAGAAAAAAGGCTTTAAGTCCATCTTTTGACTCAAATAGCCATGGCAAGATATTAAGGACAGGTTTATTACCCTATTCCTTCTTCCCAGAAAAGTCTTCATTCCTGCGAGGTGCTCGAGTGAAGCATCCAGAGGTATTAAAGGACAAGAGATGATACATGACCCTGGGTCTGAATCAGCCCCCCGGCTGGAATTTCATCACACAAAATCAGGAGTCTTCTATTAGCAAAAATTAGGTTTTCTCCAGCCTGTTGTTTCCATGCCGGCAGTGTCAGCAGTGTTAACAGCACAGGCTCAGCTCTCTGAACGCTRCTGTGGGCGGCCTGGGAGGTGAGCAGAAGCCTGGCTCTTTAGAGAGGGAAGAAAAGCCCAATTAATCCCATTCAGACTCAAARCCTATCACAAGAGAAAAGCTGAGAGGTCACCCGAGAATTGCTCTATGTGGCTATATTTTTACTGTATTAATTTCCCTGTTCAATGAGAGGATTCCAAAGCAAATTTGTTTTGCTTTTATCTAACACTTATACAGAGAAAATGTTTTAGAAAATGGTGGAAAAGGAAGTGCCTGTTGTCCGTCTTTGTTTTTCCAGCAAGAAGGCCCCCTTTCCAAGGGTCCTGCTGGAGTTCTCTTGGTCTCCTTGGGGAGTTCCTGCTGAAGCCATYGGTACAGAGCAGAACTCCAGGACTCACGTTGTATTTCAGAGAGCAAAGACACTGCTGTCTTCCCAATCAAGCTTCTAAATAATCTTAATTAGAAGGAGAAGAGTCTATTTTCTAGTCAAAGTCAGACATTTARAAGATTACAGGAAAAGTTATGTAGCACTGTTTCTATCAATTAGACAAACATCAACATTTTTATGACCTAAATTAACAGACTTTTCTTTTTTCCACTGTCAACTTAGAGGCTTGCAAATTTCTGCCTGAAAACTRTTTCCCAATTAATTGGTGACTGCAGACATGCAAACTGCTAAATTTCACTGAATTATTTTGCATGTTTTATTGGCATTATTAAAGAGTTGACAAAAAGCGRGTTGAGAAATAGCTGTCGTCTTGTGCAGCCAAGGCTCGAGTCCTGCGTTCCTGGTGATTTGGCTCTTTGCTTTCTCTGGGAACTGCTCAGACACTGTGATGATGGGCAGCTCGGCTGCCAGATCTGATGGTTCGGGGATGGCTGCAGAGCTAGTGAGAGGTTGTTCCACCTGCTCCATCTTAGTGTGAAAAAGTTTGCTGTAGGAGACGGTGTCAGAAGGGCAGCCACGACTCAGGAGCTCCTCATTTCCAGCCCCCAGCTCAGACTCCTCCATCCCATACTTGGGAGCAATAAGTTTACTGCAGAAAGCTACAGCTATTGCTTACTCTCCACCCCAGAAAGAAAGGCAGGGGCAGTTTTGACTTCCATTTGAACCATTTAGGTCTCCTGAGGTGCCGCACGGGTGCTGAGTCTCCAGGAYGGACTGTCCCCCTTTGCCCAGTGCCTGTGAAGCTGGAAGCACCACAGCACACACCAGTGCTGCCCTGGGTGCTGAGGTGGCCCTATGGGGACTGCCCAGCCCAGGGAGCTGGGCTGAGGGGCAGTGCTAGCAAAGCCGCTGTCGGACCCGCCAGGACGCGGGTGGTGAAGGCGCTGGCGGGCGAGGCAGAGAGCTCGGTGCTGAGGCATCTCACTGCCCCCACTGCTCCACGATTCCCTGTTGCCAGCGTTACCCAAGTGATGAGGGACAGGAGAAGGCAGGAAAGGGAGACGAGTCCCGCTGCGCTTTCCCCAGGAATGTGCTTTCATGGCACGCGGCAGCACACAGGAGYAGGGCTGCCGGGAAAGCTGCAGAGAGCCAGCAGCGAGGTGTGAGRGGAAGGAAACAAAACCTGTTCAGGGCCGTTTTGAACCCCTAATGAGCACCCAAGTCCCTCGTGACTAATCCTGCTGTCCCCRATTCTATCTTTAGCCCTTCTGCCTTGGCTTTGGAGGAGGCTGAGTGGCGCTGGATGCTCATGCCGAGCTGCGGAGTGCTCCAGCCTCCCAGGAGCTATGAGGTGGCACGCTTAGCGCCCAGACCGGGTCAGAAACGCTGAGAGGGTCTCATTGSGCCTAACTGTGACACCTGGGTGCCTATGGGGGCGCGGGGCCCCTGCAATAGGGCTGGGGGCGGGAGAGGCCGTCAGGATGCGGTAGGCGATGGAAACGATGCGTGTGGCCATTGCACAAGTATTAAATCCATAGCCAGGGCTTCTCTCCAGCACTGTGTACAGGCACTGTGTAGGATGTAGAGGAGACCTCTCTTGGCTCAGCTCGATTTGTCTCAAATCTTTTATTCTCTCTCCCTTTTCTGCCTCCCCCTGCCTCTTTTCCTTCCAGAGCCCGTCCTCTGACTCAYCTCCTGTCCTGCTTTCTGCAGGACAGCGCTACCTCTCTCCTTCTAGTCCCGTCTTTCCTCCCCTGCTCTGATTCCTCATGCCTGGAGCTTCCAGAGGCTCCTGTGCCAATGCTGCATTCTGCCAAGCCAGATCCTCACTCGTACTTAACATACTACCAGTGACAAGGGCAGTGAAGAGGAGCTCCACTGGTGGGAAGGGAAAAATGCTGGGACAGGATGGTCCTTGAGCCAGAGCTGAACTCTGATCCAGGATGGGAAAGCAGCTTCATTCCCATCAAAACTTTTTGTCTCCTGTTGGGGCTTGCCCAGGTACTCCCTAGAGAGGGTGTCCTGGCTCTGGGGTCAAGCACTGAAGCTCTCTCAGTGGTAAAMGGGTCTCCCTTGGAGATAGCTTTGCTGGCCTTAGAGAGAGGTAGGTGTTTAACAGGGAACCTCCCGTCTCCACTTTAAGTGTAGAGCTGTGTGCCCGCAGCCATGGGGGAGCRGTGCCCCAGCCTGGAAGGACAGGAGAGCTTCACGGTTGTGCGGGGCCAAACTGGGGACRTGATTATTTTGGGCAAGACAAGCTGCAAAAGTCCTTTCTGAGAGGCTTCTTCTGTGAGTTTGACCCTTGTTCCCAGCCCAGGTGCCCTTCTCCCCTGGTTGATTCTGTGTAGGGGTGGCCAAGAGCACAAGTGTCTTGATGTGGTTGTGGCCTTGGTGCTGAGCGAGCTGCCTGCCTGGGCAGACCCTGCACCACCAGCACACTGCCCAGCCTGTGAAGTTCCTTCCACTTACTCTGTCAGCTCCCTTGCTTACACTTACTGGAAAGAATAATTGGATGGATTGAAGAGCAGCACCGTTTTACTTAACAGATAAGAAATTTCATATCTGCCATGATTAGAGGCCAGGAGATATGAGCTCTCTCCATAGCCAGCAGCAGARGCAATTTCATTTCACTTCTGCTGATACAAGGACAAGTCTGAGGGGCTGAGYGCTGCGTGAGCGCTGCACTAACACCTTGCCTGTGGACCTGCCAAGCTCGGAGAAGCGTGGCCAGGAGCCCGCCCAGGCTGGCGCAGCCGCCCTACGAGGCTGGGGCTCACTCGCAATGCCCGTGCCGTGGCTGGACGGCATCGCTGGGACTGCTTGGTCTTCTGCCCAGCTCTCAGGGGGCTGAGAGGCCCGAGCCGCCGGCTGCCTGTGCCTGTGGCACTCCCGCATCTCTGCGTCCTCCTTGCGAGCACGCAGTGCCCAGGCTTGTCCAGAAAACCAGCGTCGAGCTGAGATCGCTAGGGTACACGGGTCTGCTTATCCTGAGGACGGCAATCTCAGCTCAGCACCGTCTGTGCTGTGCATAACCGTACTAGAGAAGACTTTGGTGCTTTGTGCCAACACAGGGAGAGGTCTTCACCACAGGCAGTGCCTCAAATCCTCAGGACTGATGTCCCCATTGGTCCCCCTGACCCRCGGTGCCCTCTCCGCAATGGGTTGTGTTACAGGGCAGCATGCACAGGCAGGACACGCAGACAAGTCACAGCAGTGACTCGGCAGCAGAGTCCCGCTGTCCTTAGYGGCTGTGGGAGGTGCTAGTGAGGAGTGTTTACTGACCCAGGGAGACTGTGGGTGCTGGCGTTGCTGCATCCTGCGTCTTGGGCATATCTGTSAGCTAAATGGTGTTGGTGTGGCTGCTGTTGTGGGTGCTTGGCATCTAGGAGCYGCTGCACCACAGCCTGCGACAGGTGGAGAAGAAGAGCAGCCTCACGTGTGCTGTACAGCAGCTTGGCAACGTGAAACACCGGGGTGATCCGCAAACGAGAGAGACTGAAAATGCTCCACGCAGCAGGAAGCTGCGCGGGTTACGCGCACCCTGTGCAACTCTGSGCAATGCCTAGGGCTGAGAGGGACGGGAGCTGAAGAGAAGCGCAGTGATAAACGTCACCTGTCAGCTGGGACCCGGCGCTCGTGTTCGCCAGGCAAAGCCGGGGAAATTTCACTTCTCTTACAAAACTGATGTTGAGTTTTTAAATCAATAGCTTCACCTTCTAAAACGTTCCAGAAGAGCCTGTAACGATTTTTAATCTATTCTAAATGTCAGAACAAACAGCGTTTTCTCCTGACAGGCTTCAGAGTGGCGGTGCTGGCAGCCAGGCGGGCAGAGCAGCCGTGCTGTGCCGAYGCCGGCACTCGGCACCGCGAGGAGCCTTCGCCCAGCCCCGGACCCTGCTCCCAGGCAGGGGCCACCCTGCGCTCCCAGCGGCTGCATTTCTTTGCCTGTTCTCTGTTGGGGATGGAGTGGCTACGGAGRGAAGACTTGTGCCCAGAGCAGGGCTTTGCCGCGCTCTCTGATGGATATTGCTTGCTTTGGAGCGGGCTCTGCGCCTTGGGGGACGTCTCAGGGTCCCGCACGTGGAAGGGGGATAACTTTGAAGCCAGCAGCCTGCTAAGCTTTCCCTGAAGGAAAAAGCCTCTGTCGCATGACAGGTCTAACCCTAAACTCCTCTGAGAACGGGGCCCGCTCCCATTGCCTTCCCTCAGCACCTCCTTTCGCAGTGCTGGTGTCAGCCTGTTGCACCAAGGCGATGCWTTCCCAGGAGTAAGCAGCTCCCGAGGCAAAGCTCTTAGCAATCCCTGGGGATTTGCAAGCGCTTCATCTCACCTCCTCTGGCTGCTTTTTTATCTTTTACTGGTACAGATACATTTTCCTCACACTTCCTCTGCCAGGCCCCTCCTCCCCTCCTCGAGGCTGCAGGAAGCCGAAGTGGAGGAGATGGGAGAACGCTGAATTCACGGCAATAGACCAGAGCTGAGAAACCCCGGGCTGGGGARGGGGGTCTCGGGTCTCAGGGTGTGCCGGAGGAGGCTGCTGAGATGGGCGAGTGTTGTGCTATTTAAGCAGCGCAGTGACACAAAGGCCACATGTCTGGCATGGTGACCTCGAGGGCACACCTTGAAAAGGTCCCTTTTATCAGCCTTAAAAATAACCCCAGACAGACCAGCCCTGACTTGCATGGGCAATTATGGCTAATATACAGCTGGTGAATATGCTCAGACACACACCCTTAACACAAGCTGTTTAACGGCGCTCAGAGCCAATGGCCAGGAGCTGGTGATGGTGATGCCGGTGGCCTGGGGCTGTGCCAGGCCAGGAGCTGGTGACGGCGATGCTGGTGGCCTGGGGCTGTGCCAGGCCAGGAGCTGGTGATGGCGATGCCGGTGGCCCAGGGCTGTGCGGGCTGGGAGCTGGTGACAGCTGGGAGCTGGTGACAGCGATGCTGGTGGCCCCGAGCTGTGCAGGCCAGGAGCTGGTGACGGTGATGCTGGTGGCCTGGGGCTGTGCAGGCCAGGAGCTGGTGACGGTGATGCTGGTGGCCCAGGGTTGCGCAGGCTGGAGGCCGCAGTGAGCGCGCAGCGCTGCGGCGGGACTGTCATACGCTGCAGTTATAAACGACAATTTCCTCCTGACATCTAATCTCGCTGCTGAAGAGCGTACACACTTGTCAATAAACTAGACAGGGATACAGTACTCTGTGTCGGTGCCTGCTCATCTCTCCTCTCTCAGGAAATAATGCCCTCATGTTCGAGAAGAGGCCCCTCTCAGGAACCCAATTGTACCGGAATCTCCGTTTCTCCTCTGCGCACTGTGTGCCATTTAAGGACYGCTCCATCCTTATTTGTAGTTCTTTTTCCCATCATTCCAAGCTGGAGAGGATCGAGGCATCTGTGTTTCCACCTGCAGCATTGCTGCACCTTGAACCCCAGCCAGGAGCGAGCCCGTTGCCTCATAGACGTCCGCTCCGCACCCCAGACGCTCCCGGGCGGCTCTGCTCCGCACCCGCGTCCCATGGGTGGGCTGGCAGCACGGAGGCCACGGCGGCTGCACACGGAGGCAGCTGCTGCGGACGCGTTGTGCCCTGCCAGCCCCGCTGACACCTTCCCCTGTAATCACTGCCAGTGCCTCCACCGCTCAGCCTGCGCAATGGCAGCCCCTCAGAGGCATCCGTCTGCCCAGGGATTTGGTGCATTTTGCCTTCCACCACAGCTGTGTTGCACAGAAGCACCCCCAGCAATGAAGGGACCTTCATCATGTGTCTGGTTAGGCCTCAGTGCAGAGCCTGCACTTACAGAGCTTTCCAGTCCAACATTTGGAGGGGGCCCGTGAGCGGCTCTGCCAGGATGGCTGCAATGCAAACAYCCCTTTCTTTTCATGGCTCCAGAGAAGACTTAAATGTCTCTTGCAGCTTCCCAGGCAGAAGAACAGGGCCTGGGCAGGCTCTTTTCTGCTGTGAGYCGGGCACAGAGCGGCGCTGGCCAGAGCCTGCTGGAGGCAGAATGCTGACCTAGCCCCTCAGATGCTGCCTCGGGAGGCCAGGGGCCTGTCCTGCTCCGTGCCACATGGCCCTGGGCAGGGCAGCCACCAGGGCAGGCTGCTCCTAGGCACCTTCGTGCTCCAGACACTCCAGCTGTCACTAGAGGCAGAAGAAATAATTTTGGCACACAGCAAGTTTGCCCCAAAAYGCAGCTTTAAGACCTTCTCAGAAAATGCATGGGAGTTTCTTTTTTTTCCCCTTGGAAATAATAAAACATTTTTTGGTCATTTTCTAAATAAATGATCTTGGCTTTGTTTCAAAATGACAATTTTAGTTCAAAGATGACCCATTTTAAGAACTTCTTAAAAATATACCCTACACCTCACTTTGTGGTTTAGATTGAGGTTGGGTTTTTTTCATTTTATAAAAATCCTCTTCCAAATTTTCCATTTAATTCAAATGAGATGATCCCCCTCTTCCTTCAGCTCGTGTGGGGCGAGGGAAAGGACGGGCAGCCCARGACAAACTCCCCWTCCCGGGGTGCCGYGGGCACAGGGAAGCTCCCTGYCASRGGCTGGGAGACSCCCCTTGCCTTGACTGCCTGAGCCWGTTCTCGCTCCCTCCCTCRCTARGATTTTGCTGCAGTGCCACGTTCCCCCATGGCAGGAATAAAACCTGCCGCCTTCAGGGCTGCGCGTGCCTCCCCTGCCCCCACACCGCGCTCGCTTCTGAGCCCGGGATTCGTTTCTGAATTCATCGATTGCAAACGCAACGCGGAGGGGGAAGCAGAGCGGGCTGTGAGGAAAAGGGGCCGCGCGCAGAGGGAGGAGGCACACAGGAACGAAGGGTGGCCCCTGCTCCGTCCGCACCACAGGCGCCCTCCACGCCGCATGTCGATGGAGCTGGCTCTGGGGTGCTCGGCCCTTCAAAACCACGCTCTGCGGATGGGAGCGACGCTTGTTCTTGGCGTGGGGTAGGCAGGAGGAGAGTCGCTGGGCAGCACGAGGCTGCTCGCGCTGGCCCTCGCCGGCCCGTCCTGTGTGGGCGACGCTGAGCAGAAACGGGGGGTTCTGAGGGGTCCCGCGTGCCGGGGGCTGCTGCGGCTGCTCCTYGTTCTGCACTCATTTCTCCTCTCTGGCTCGGTCGTGAAAGGGACTCCAGGGAGAAAAGCACCTCCCTCAGCAGGCAACGCTGCTGCCGGATTGCGGCTCTTCCAGCCTTTCTTCCCTCAGAAGATTTTTGTGTGTGCAGTTCAAAGGMCCCTGGGTTTCTTTTTCTTTTCTGTGAAACCTTTCAAAGCGCTTCAGGATTTCTTTCTCCTAACGTTTAGCAGGTTTTAAGAAGGGTCCCAGCACAGGCGAGAAGCTCTCATCAGGCCGGCGCTGTCTCTGCTTCCCACTCGCATCAGCGGGAATTGAAAGGCAGCAGAGAGGCAGTCCCGCAATCAGGGGGCTGGTGCCCCCTTCCCTCCTCCTCCTGCCTGGGCCTCAGTGAAAGGCCAGGAGTGTCTCTCTGGGACGCTGGATCAGCCGCTGATGACGGCACGTCCCCTGGCTGGGCCTGCGCATCGCCTGGCAGCTTCGTGAAAGTTTGAGGAAAACACATCCTACTTTCTTCTGCAGCGAAACCAGTGCGTTTTTATCTACCCTGGGCGAGTGCGTAGCCCTCCTCCCTCCTCATGTGAACAYGCATCTCGGAGGCAGACGCCCACCCGGGGGTGCTCTTATCTCTGCCTGACAGGTCATGGCGTGACACGCGCAGAGGCAGCGAGCACGCCGGAGGGGCCGGGTTATCAGTGCAGGCAGCAGCGCGGGGCGCGCTGGCAGTGTCGGGCATGMACGCGCTGGAGAGGCGCACGCGTAGAACCAGGCCTGTCAGGAGCATCTGAGATAGATAGGTCTGCTCGCTTCCCCCTCCGCTCCCTTCCCTCTGAGGGGAATTCGTGAAGAGAAAAGACTCTCCAGCACTACCACTTCTCTCCCTGGTGAACATGCAGGGCGGCTGTAGCTCAAATACCCGGTTCTGAGGTGACTCTGCGAGTCAAACAGACCGTTTTCTGGCCAATCTGCCATCCCAAGAGCGGGATCTCAACCAGACCCTAGTGCTAGGATGAGGAGACTCATGCTCCCGCGGAATCTGGACAGCGTCAGGAGCATGGAGCTGCCTTGGGGCGCCGCCCGGGCTCGGAAGGAGCAGAGCAAGGCTGCGGAAAGGCGAGGAATGCCCGCGCTCCGCGCTGGCAGGGACCCCGTGCTGCTTAGGCCAGCCTGGGAGGTGCGGGAGCTGAAACGCTGCTGCACACTGAAGCCCAGCACCCTGTTGTTGTCTRGGAGGAGGTATAAAAACAGGGCAGGCCCGTGCTGGCTCTTCCCYAAAACCTGGTTTTGGTGGGGCAGCGTGGTTAGGGCTGAGGGAGGGCTAGAAAGTGCTTCTTGCCCCTTCTAGCCAGGGTTTAGTTAGATTTCTATAATTAGCGACCGYGGCTCTACTGAGAAAGAGCTGCTCTGCTCTGCCGCCTGCTCCATCAATTTTTCTCACACAGCCGACACACACCGAAACTCATTCCTGYGAGGAAGGGAATGAGCACATATAAATCAAATGCGTCAGGAAARCACAAACAGGAGGGGAGGGAGTGCAGACTCCAAAGCAAACGACATGAGTTAGTGTCGCTAGGAGGGGGGAACAAGGTTCCCCTGGCCTGGGAGAAGCTCGGGGGTCCCAGGCAGTGACCCCTTCAGACGAGACCATTAGGTGAGGAGTTCTGGCAGCAGGAGTGAGACCTCTCTGCAGCCCTGTGCTGTGCAAGCTGTGCCCTTATCTTGTCTTAATAGAAATAACTACCTTGATAAAGTGTTTCTGCTGAACTGCTTTGTGTTTGGAACAGGCTCTGGGGACCTAGGATGCCCCTTCTCCCCATAAATCCTCATTCTTTAGGAAACCTTCCCAGCCTGACACTCCTACCGCTCTCATCTGCCTTATAAAATTATCACGTCTAGAACAGATCCCTCCCAGCAGAGGGGACTAACACTGCGTATCCAAACCAAGAACTGCTTTGCTGAGTCCTCGTCTTGCCACACGTCTCAGCTCCTCACAGAACCCAGCAGGACGGCAGCTCTTCTGGAGCTGTGCAGTCACATAACTGCCCYGTGAACAGAGGTTAGTGTCGTGTCGGAGCAGCCAAGGCATGTTAATCCTCTACAGTGCCCAGCATATTGTAGAAGAGAGCCTTCTCCAGCAGCAGCAGTATATTCCACAGCTCTTTACACCTTTTACATGTTTTGGAAACTACTCGGTGCTCCTAAACATATCATATCAAGCCGGTCTGTCAGCCCTTGCTTTTCTGATCTGCTGCCTTTCCTCAAGCCAGCAGAGCCCAGTCCTTCAAGAACTCCTCCACTCCTTTGGAGGTCTGGACCTTTGGCACTGATGCTGAGTCCATCCCCGCAGGCTGTCACCTTCTGAAGCCAAGATCTGAAGGCTGGCAGCCCTTTCCTTGCCCACTTCCATGGATGGGTCTCCTCAGGACATTAGCCCAGTGGATGCAGCCATTTGCTTGTACCCCGTTTACCCTCTGTATGCGCTTTAGTCTGGCTGCCCAGTCTTTGCTGACTTGGGATGAGGAAGGCCAGGCAGAGCGTTATGCTCCTGAGCGCAGGCTTTTAGCTAGCTAGCTGCTGCCCTTCACCATCTGCTTTCCCATTTTCCCTTTCTGGACCAGCCCAGTCACCTCCTCAGCCTAGAAAGTCAATGKTTTTTTGCAGCCCTTATCAGATTCTGCTCTCCTGCCCCTGTTGCCCACATGGTCTTACCTATCTGACCAGGCCKACGTGGCTTCCTTTCAGCCCCTGCAGTTCTCTGGACGATTCACCCTTCTCCCACACCAAGCCTGCTATCGCTTCTCTCTCACAGTATTGGATCGCTTTTTGATTTTCAGACACAATTTTCTCTTGTGTAATTGAACTGGGCCCTGCGAATTCACTTTTTCACTGATACATTTTTGCTTAGCTTGAAGAGGATTAAGCAACTTCTTTTACCATCACAGTCCTATTTCTGGCCCGTGCYTGTTATCTGGGAAGATAGGGCAGCAGCGGGAGGCATTTTATTAACAGGCTGAGGGATCTGCCACGCAGGCCCATCGYTTCCCTGCTCCCCCCCAGGCTTCTGCAGGTGCGGGTAGGCTGAGCTCTACTGACAATAGAATCTCCCTGTTCTTCCCGCCTTTGTCACCACAGACAGCTACTGAATTCTCGCTTCCAAAGGCTATTAGCTGCCTTTCAATGAAAAGGTTTTATATTTAACACGAATCTACCAGGTCTGAGGATTCTGGCAAGCAYGCGTGGCACACAAAGAGACCATGGGAAGCCCACATTGCCTTGCGGGAAGTGCTGAGCAGAGCAGGCCATTCTCGCCTCAACAGAGCATGGCTGCTGGTGAGGAAAATCAACCCCGCATGCCAAGGAGAGGGGAATGAGTGAAGACTCTGGGAAGGGCTGTCTCACTGCCTTAGTGAGAGCCTGCTCAGCTGCTGAGGGTGGTGGAGATATCTCCAAAGCTATTTTGACTGCAGCTCTGCCTCATGTGCTGTAGGAGCCACAAGAGCGGGGTTATGGCTGAGCCTGGAGGCAGCCTCATTGCAATTAGCCCATGGCACAGGCCAGCCTGCCCACAGCAGTCCTCAGCAGGAGACACAGGAGCTGTCCGTGCTCTAGGGCTGTCATGCAGGAGGCCAACAGTGCCCGTTGCTCCCCACAGTAGAACGGCAGACTCTGTGTCACACATGGAGCACATGCAGCAAACCTTTCTCTATGACCTCTGCGTCTCATTGAACTAATTAACCCACCAGGCACCAGGAGCACATGCTCCAGCCAACTTCTCCCCACACACACCACGAAGCACCTTTTTCCCCTTGTGAGCTGCAAAGGCCTCTGAAGTGCGGCAAAGCTATGCTCAGCACCTCCACCATGCTTCCCCCATGCACTCCAGAAAGGAGATCCTCCTCCTTGGAGACTCCTGTCAGTGTTTGCCAAGAAATAATGCATAACACCAACCCCCAGGAGCATGTCCAGGCAGTAATTCTTCCCAGAAGAAATCCTACTGGTTCAGCAGTGCCCCACACAACCTGATCTTGTTCTCCCCTTGATGAGACTCCATGAATTCAGGCTGTGACAGGTCTTTGCCACATGCCATCAGTGCTGTGACAGACTGCAGGAAGGAAGAGAGCTGTCTAAGTGGCATCTGCCTCATCTGGCTGACCTATTCGAAAATCTGCATCTGCCCCCATGGCAACTCTGGAGCACAGAGAGCTTTATCATCCTGCATCAGCATCTGTGAAAGACTCGCAGGGTGCATGAGGAAGGCGAGCTCTCCCTCCCGCCCATGGATGACTATTGGAACAGACTAGAACAGCGCAAGGCATGAGCTCTTTCCCTGAATAATCAAGATTAGACTGTGAATAAGAGGAATTAGCTAAAGGTCAAGCCAACTAGAACAAGAATAATGAACACAGGCTTAAGGAACAGCTGTGTGCAATTGCTCAAAGTACATAAAATCCTGTCTTTTTTTTTTTTTTTTTTTTTTGATTCTTGGTGGCCATGGGAGGCAGAGATGATGTTAACAACAGCCAAGAACTCTTCTGGCCAAGGGGCTGCAAGACTGATCATAAGGCAAAGACCTGGTTTCTCTGCCCTGCATCCTCTGATTGCACACAAAACAGAAAACAGCATTGCTGTTGATCCCCAGCTCTCTGATGGGCACAACCTCCTGCAACAGTCCACACTGCCCCCCTTGCAAGAAGGTCTCTTGCTCCAGAGGTTGATGTGCTGCAGCCTGGCCCTTCTGGTCCTTACAGACAAAGGCTTCTCCTGAGCGCCTTAGACGCTCTAATTAACCCCTGGCCCTTCAGACCAAAAGGAGCTGGAACGTATTGACCTTTGCAACCCACTGGGGAGTTCAATTAACTTCAAGGGTTTTTTTCTGGGAGCGCTAGTTGAGGAAACAAAGAGCTCTGAGAAGCGTTGGAACATTGTCATCAAATTGTTCTGAGCATCTCTATTTTTAGCAGAAGGGTGAGGAGAGAAGGGAGCTGAAGACAAAGCCTCAGAGTCCCTGTGCATGGGACAGCAGCAGCAGAAACAGGCCTATCTGGGCAGATGTGTGTCTTGGCCSCGAGTCCAAGGTAGAGGGGGTTTGGTGTGGTGATAATGGTGCTTTTTTAGAAATGAAATGAAGCTCCATTTTCACCACCCCACCCCCATGGTCAGAAAATGAGACCCACAGATAGAGCTGGAGATAATGGCAGGTTGCCATGGAAATGTGCATTTAGTCTCACTGTTTCCATGGTAACTGAAAGACATACCATTCTGCTCTTCTGAAGGATGCCAAAGGTAAATGAGCACTGATTAAAACAAGGGCACAAACTTGGGCTCTAATCAGCCACAAAGACTAGGCCCATAAACTCTTACTGCTCAAGCAGGAAAGATTAGGAGCTGTACAAGTGATCTGAAGCCCAGGGCAGAATGCACTTCGCCCAAAGCGCTCTCCGCAAAGCAAGGACCTGTGGCCCATCTCACCTGGTTTCCACTGCCTTGCCATRGTACATCTGTCCATGGCCATATGCCAAAGCCAGCTCAAGCCCATGACCCGCCATGAGCTGTTTCCTGGCCAGATGCCTGCACAGATCAAAGCCGGTTGCTGTCTGAACCTGGGAAACACGCAGGGCAAGCATTTGCCCCACAACAGACAAATTGGACCTGTAGTCCCACACCTACTCCTCGGTGGTGCTTGGGCCAATGAYTCTTCCTTAAATAAAAAAAAAATAGGGTAAAAATATGATTGGAATAATTTCATCTAATAAAAGCGKCTGCAGTTTGCTCTAGCCAGTCCTCTGTCTCCTTGAGTCATGGTTCTCTCCACGCTACCTGACAACCATATCGAACAAAGCATCATGCGTGGTTATCCCTCTCTCTGCCAGTCATCTCTTAAGCAGCTATGGCCTTTTCCAGGGGAGATGGTGAAGAGTGAGCAAGAGCACCTGCTAGTATGCATGAAAGAACAAGAGAACAGAACATTATAATCCAGCATCTCCAACCACACCTTCTGCTGAGGAACGTGACTGTCACATGTGCCGGTGGAGACAACTTAGAGCAGGCCGCTCCATTYGCAAGTGCGTGGTGTAGTAACTCATTCTGGAAATACAGTCTGCTTGGCTCAGCATGTCTGAATTCAATAAATTCCCTTGGCCAGTACCTGCTAAGGGTGTAAATCATTTAGAAGGTTTTATACCACTCCGTTTTGTACTTCCAGCTGCCAGGGCATGTTCAAAGCGCTCCAAGGTTAAAGACAGTCTTGATGTGAAAACAGTCACTTTTACAGTGCAGGCATGGACAAGAGAATGATTTTATGCACTTCTGCTTTTCTATTATCACTTCTTCCACCATTCAATGACTCATTCCTCCTCCAAGTGCTGAATTCAGGCAAMCCCTCGGAAAACAGGAAATTATACCACAGACCTGGGAAAGGAGTAGCCCATCTGCGTGCTTTCTACTCACCTCCCATCTGTCTCCCTAACTTAACCAACAGGTCTGTACAGACGTTGAATATCACAAGGAAGAAGACTGAACTTARTTATGGGTATTTGGGGGTCAGATCAGCTGTTCCCATAACAGCCACCTAGGTTCAGCCCTGCCATAAGCTATTTGCAGCAAGCAATGCTACACACAAGTCCACTGAGGCGAGTCCTTTAATGCACATCTCTGAACTATGAGAAAAGAAACATGACAGAAAAATCTGGCATTTTCCTAATATTCTCTGGCTTGTAGCCTGGCAGAGGTAAAGGTTACCCACCTAGACAGATCAGAGGAGAGAGCAATTTTCAGGAACAGAATCAGTGCCACAGTTTGAGATGTGCCAGTCCTCTAGTAACAAGTCCCTGCAGAGCTCCAAACCCTGACCAGAGTAAGGATTTCTATTCCATCCTCCTCTGCACGCCTGCTAGTGACATTGATTATTGTGCCCTTCTCTGTTGAAGTTTTATCTTAACATAGCTTTCCATAAATATCTTTCTTGATCATTCATTCCTTCTCAGGTGGGTGAACTGAGAGAATCCTCCTTCTTCATGTGGGAGCAGAGAAAGCCTTTCTGCTGCAGTTTCTCAGCTGCAATGAAGCAAAGGCTYTCTATCGCTCTGCACCCCTGCTGTGCTCTCAGTAGGAGTGCTCTGACCTGTCCCCATGCTTCAGGCAGCCCACAGAGTGCCTCAGCAGTCCCTCACAGCCCAGACAGAACTGCCAGTATAATCCTCCTCACCTTTTTCTTCACGACAGTCTTGCTCCACAGCCTACAGCTTGGATCTGTATCCCCCAAGGCTGCTCAGCATACAGACCCTGATGTTTTCTTTTCCTTCTGTAACAGTCAGAATTTAGCCTTTCAACTATACAAAAATTCACCAAGGTCATCTTCAATCTGCTAAAGCAAGCTCCTGTCTTTCTAGACATGGGCTGAAATTTCCAATGTCTGAGGAACTGCCTTAAAATAAAAGTGCCAGGCGGGTTCTGTAGGCTGGCAGACAGCCCTGTGCATCTGTTCTCTGCAGGGAACTGTAAGACTAGTTGCTTTGGCCAGGAGATTCTARCACCTGCTCACAGGTGGCAGGACTGCAAGGCAGAGAACAGCACCTTGTACGGCAGGAGCTTCTGCAGCTCCAGGCAGTTTCTCTGATCTAAGAACCACCACAGTGCCATGATGCCAGGAGGATTCAGCTCCTGCCTGCTCCTAAGCAGGGGACTTCTGCTCTTGCCTGGGTCTTGTAAGGAGCACATCCCACCTCACTGCAGACCAAGTCCAAGTGTCTTCAGGCTCCCAGCACTAGCTCTCGAGGAGTAAGGGGTCCATCTAGCGCAGCTGGAGCAGTAGTGCTGCGGGCTCAGCAACACTCACAGCCCCAGCCTCTACACAGGCCTGCAAGGGAGGAGGCAAACTCTGAACGAGGAGGAGCTTCCACAGGGACAGCACTTGCTTGATGTATTTCATCAGTGGGGCATGACTAGAGGCAGGCAGCACCCTAATTCTTCGCAAAGTGGGACAACACTACATCCTGTTCAAGCTTGT
The DNA here is from genome assembly GCA_003342815.1 of Eudromia elegans. NCBI lineage: Eukaryota > Metazoa > Chordata > Aves > Tinamiformes > Tinamidae > Eudromia > Eudromia elegans. The sequence goes on along the minus strand of PTEX01000004.1, from coordinate 3,121,062 downwards.
TGACTGCAGGAACACATGGAGAGGTTGTCCTCTGCCTCRGATCCCACCCATATTCTGTGACAGGGGTACACTACCTATGCACTCCCACCTACGGTCAACATTAATGCTGACAGGCTGCAAATTCTCTGATCAGTAGAAAACATTTGGTAGACCTGTGCTGTACGTACACACCGTTGATTAGTTTAGAAAGGCAGCTGATAAGCTGAACAAAACAAGCAAACAAAAACATTTAAGGCAACAAGCTGAAAGGCTCACAGCTTGCCATATGAGCTTCCTTGAGACCAAGTCCTTGAATGTCCCCAGATTCAAATCTTGGACAATTTGTCTGTGCACAGATAAAACACAGAAGAGGGAACAAAAATAATTTTCCCATCTCTCCTTTTACCCACAGGCAGAGGAACTATTTTGATTTAGAAGACATCTAGTGGCAGATAAACTCCAGAAAACAAGAAACCAAAAGGGCGTTATTTAGGAAACCTCTAGGCTTCCCAACTAGGAGAGATTTAGAAAGCAAAGGAGCTATTTCACTTCATGGTAAAATTGAGACACAAGGTGGGGCTTTGGTGTGGGGAACAGATCAAACTATGAAGCAGATATTGAAAGAGATTCTCAGCAACTAAGTCAAAAAAGATGGGACTTGAAGACTCTTAAGCAGTATCCCCCATATGCATCACCTTAACTTGCCTTCCTCCTGGTGAGGCAAGTCAGCAGACACACCATGAAACCTGAGAACTTGTGTGACTTGAGACTCCGAATCACGTTTAGGAATAGCCTAAAATAGCACTAAGGGAGAGGGTGGAAGGAGGGGGTGTGTGTGTGATGTGCACTTTTTGGGGATGAGGGGGAAGGAGGGGGTTAAAAAACAAGTGAAAAAGGACCAAACYCCACTATTAATCCTGCCTACCTCAGTCTTCTTTTTGTTATATAAACTGCACTTATAACAAACAAGAACATTCATTCCATGGACYGAGAGAACAGCAAAACCACTGCAGACTCCCAAGCCCCAGGCAAACTCATGGTGTGTTGAGATTCAGTGAAGTAGCTGGAACAGCTCTCAGCGAGTGGGAAAGAGCAAAGCCAGTAACACTGGGAGGTCTAAGGGAGAGAGACTCAGAGTCCCATTCAGGCAATAAATAAATAAAATAAAAAACAACCAACCCACTCCATCAAGGGCGAAACCACGGTACCCCAGAGAACACAATTCTAAGCCTGTGTAAAAACGCACGCACAAAGGCAGGCATGTTTGAGGGCTTTCATTTCCGWGCACGAGCTGTCGGCAGCACACCCGCACGCAGCCAGCCCTCACGGAGCTCCGCACGGAGCGGGGGAGCCCGTGCTGCCGGCGGRTGGCTCCTCAGGCACGGCAGCGCGTGCTCGCGGCCGCCTCACRCTCCCCTGAGGCCTCTGGGACGGGCGCAGGGCGGACGGGCACCGCTGGAGCTACCTGCGGCAGCCCGCGCTGCAGGGCGAGCGGCGTGAGAGGGAGCCCCGGTGGGGAGGTGAGGCGAGGCGAGACCCCTCCGGGGTGGCAGGCAGGGTCCGCAGGCACCGTCCATGCGCAGCAGCGTGGTCAGAACTTGACGGAGAAGGAGGTCCCGCAGGAGCAGCCCTTCTCGGCCTGCGGGTTGCTCACCACCTGGAAGGAGCTGCGGATCAGCTCCTGGCTGAAGTCCACCATGGAGCCCTTCACGAAGGCCAGGCTGTCCACGTCCACCACCACGCGGGCGCCGCCTTGCTCAAACACCCTGCGCAGGAGAGACGGGGCACACGGTGACAGCACACGTTATTAACAGGCAGCGCGGCCCACGCTAACCCCGCGGCCCCCGGGCACGCTGCCCGCGCGCCGCCCACTCGCCTGTCGTCGGGCTGGATGACCGTGTCCAGAGAGAACTTGTACTGGAAGCCGGAGCAGCCGCCTCCCTCCACCTGCAGCCGCAGGAACTCGTCGCCCTCGGCGATCTCGAGCAGCCTCTGCAAGGCGCGGGTGAGGGCAGGGCCGCYGCGGCGCCTCCCCTCGGCCCGGCCCGGCGCTACCTTCACGCAGCTGGCGCTCAGCAGGACCCGTCCCTCGTCGTCCTCGCCCGCCGGCCGCGGCGGCTCCGAGGAGGAGGAGGCGGTGGCGGCGCCTCGSCGCGGCGGCGGCCCGGGCAGCGCTGTCCGGCGGCGCGGCGGGGCCGGGCGGCAGCTGCCGGGGGACAGAAGGGACAGACGAGGCTTGACACCGCCACCCCCGCCCGGCCCGCCGCCCGCAGCCCGGCACGGCGCGGCGCCGCTACCTCGCCCGGCCGCACAGGACCAACCGCCCCAACCGCCAGAGCGGCCCCGCCGCCGCCATTGCGTCCCCGCGCCCGCCCCCGCCCCCGCGCGGCCATTGGCGCCCGCCGCGCCGCGCCGCCCCTTCCGGACGGCGCCGCCGTGAGGCTCCGCCCGCTGGGCTACGCGTGGGCCGCGGGGCTTCCCTCTCGGCAGCCCTTGGAGCTCGGAGCGCTTGTGACCCACGCTGGCAGCGTGGGCAGTGCCGAGAGGGCTGTGAGGGCAGGGCGAGGGCCGGGATCGGCGGGGAAAGGAACGGTGGGGAAAGGAACGGTGGGGACGGGGGGACCTTCAGGGATCGCCCAGTGCAGCTGCCCTGCGCGCCTAGAGCAGAGCAGCCGGAGTGCAGGGCACAGGGTGGCGGCCAGGCAGGCTTGGAGGGTCTCCAGAGGAGGCTCCGGAGCCTCTGGGCGTGCTCGAGAGCAGCCCCAGCACGTGCTGCTCGCACTGGAACCGCGTGTGACACCGGCCGTGCCCTCTGCTCGGTGGCCTCGTGACACTGGCCTCCCTTGGTGCCTGTGCTGCGCTGCAGAGCACTCCTGCTCGCGCCGCGTGAGCCCCTGCACCGCGTGAGCCCCTGCACCGCGCGGCACGGAGCAGCACAGGCCTCAGGGAGCAGCGCAAGCCCTGCACGGTGCGGCACGGAGCAGCTTGTGTTTGTCCTTGGACGCGTTTGCCTTCAAAACCAGCAGAGTGCGAGAAAGGAAAACAGCTCGGTAAATAACACYGAGGCTTTCAGCAGAGTGTGTTTGCACTGGAATTAGCTGTTAGGATTATTTATGCTGAGTAGTACCCAGCGACCCTGATAACGGATCAAGAGCCTCTTCTAGGGGGAATTACACAAACAGAAGAACAAACACAGCGCCTGGGCTGAAGGATTTTTTAGGATTTTTCCTGATACTGACCTTTCTGTTTTGTTTTCTTTTATCAGGCAGGGTGTAAGCCTAGAAATCCCCGCAGAGGTCAGTTTTCCTTTGGGTGAGTGTTTATGGCTCTGCTAGTGCAAACAGGGCCGTACGCACGCCTTGCATCACGCGTACCTCTGCAGTCTGCCCTGACCGTCGCCTCCCTGCGATGAGAGCAGCGAGCGCTGGGCTGGGCAGACCGGGAGTCTTGGTCTCAGCGATGAGCATCTGAGGCACGCTTCTCAGACACCATCCACATGGCTTAACCTCTGCCTCTGGAGGAGGGACTCTGCTGTAGCACCACTGCCTCAAATCTCTCAAGCTGCCGGGTGTTTAAGGGCTTTTCATTAAGTGTTCAGGGTCAAAATGGAAAGCAGGAGAGGAACCTGAGCTCAATCAAAGTTTGTGTGTTTTGCTAGAAACACTCTTCCTCTTGAAAAACCTGCACCTAGAGATTTGCAGAAGATCATTTGTCTCTTACCTGGTGGAGTCCTGAACTTGGCCGTCAGCCCAAGCTGCAGCTCTGCTCAGCTTCTTTCTTGTGTGATTTGGCATGTGACAGTGGTCTGGCCTGTTGCTCAAAGAAGTGCCCACATTTAAAAGAGTCTTTATCTCTTTCTTCTTAATGTGTTTCTGCTGGAGGCATGCCAGGCCACAATCCTGTCCCCCTACCTTGTATTCAGGTTTGTGGAGCGTCACACAGGAGCATGATGGAGGAGAACCAGTCATCCCAGCGGGAAGGAGTCATTCAGAGTCAGCAGACCTGGGGAATCTGACTCTCAGCCTTCCCACGCAAGTCAGTCTAAGCAAAACCCTGTCTAGAACCAGCTGACCTCCCTCCGCCCAGCGAAGGCAAAGTAGGTGCTTGAGCCCAAAYGAGAGCTACTTGACGAAATTGCTGCCATTAAACACAGAGTGGCACTTTGCTGCAGAGGCCTCTAGTCTCCTGTAAGTGGAAGAATTTCTTTTGGCACGCACATAGATATGAAGCACACGGTTAAGTGACTGCAGTAGTAAACACACAGTTCCATCTCATGTATATAAATCCTGAATGGCTCATTCCCACCATTCAGCTGTGAACGTGGCTGCCAGGCTGAGAAAGAGCCACTAAAAGAAATACAGTCACATGTGTTTGCTTTATTTATGCCACCCTGAAGAGGTAAATATAGACTGGCCTTGGCAGTTCACTTCCCCTTGTCTGTGGGTTCGCTCTAACAGTGTTATAATAAAACTACTAAAGCATCACAGGCAGATGCAATCTCCTCGCAGAGGAGCTGCCATTAATCCAGTTATCTGCAAACTCGATGCCTCCTCAAGCCGGCATGTTGGAACAGTTGGTGTTTTAGAAGGATGTCTAGGGGGTTCTCACGTTATTATCTAAGTGGTGTCTCCAAAGCAATGCCTTTGGAGGAGTGAACCGAGCACTCGCAGGAGGAGAGGGGAAAGAATCCTGCCCACTTTCCAAGTCACACAGACTTTCCTTTGCTCTCCTGCAGAGCGTATTAGACTCATCACTCATGGCTGCAGTTTCTCCCATTGCAACTGCGTTTACTGGAAACAGGTTTGAGTGGCTTGATATAGCCCCCAAAGTAACGACACAGTTACTGCCTGATCGCTCCGGGGTTTAGTCGGGTTGGGCAACAGAAATGTGACAAAGGATCTTTGCGGCCCTCCTGGGTGTTGCCGTGCAGCTACCGCAGAGCGAGAGAGTGAGAAACGAGAGCTGCCCTCGGTCATAACTAATCTACTGTAATGAGCCATGCACCCCTCTGGTGAGTCACTCAGGTGCTGCAGGAAATTCTTCTGAGTGACCAGTAGAGATGGGTAGAGTTAAGGAAAAGAAAACTATTTCTTTGTTCCTCTTGGTTATCAGTGACTCTTTTTCCTTCTGCTGGTTAAGTAGCATAGTGTTGGTCTAAGTTTCTTTCTTGATCCCCTGTGACTTTGTTGGTCTGGGGGTTCCTGCTAGCTTGATATAATCTGCTTTGGGGTTTGGGCTGTGCTTTGCTTTCCTCCTCTTAACAGACTCTGTGGACTCTGCACTCGCAGAGTTTCTCTAGCTCCAATTCAGCTCACTCTCTTGAAGAGACCTGCCCGAGCTGAGCTCTGTAGGTACTTGCTCTCTTCCCGCTCCGTATGCATCTAAAGCATCTTCTACCTGTTGCAGCGAAGAAACAAGTTCATTTCAGTGATTCAGGAACTGGTGCTTATCTGTGGCATGGAGGTGAATGCAAAGGGTGACTTGTGATGTTTGGTGTGAATTCTGATGCTCTGCAGCAAAAGAAGTGTTGTTCTGGCTGAAGGAGCAGTAAAAATTGATTAGTCCCTCGATAGGGATTTTGGTAAGAACAAGACTTCTCTATTCACTGCTGCTAGAGAGCTTGCAGATTTATCTGTTTACTGAGCTGCAAACACAAGGCTGTTAGAGGATTTAGATTCACTGGGTGTAACTAGCTCGTAAAGTGGAACCTTAGACTTCTACCTTGCATAATGGAGTTGGTTGGGTTACAGAAATGAAGAGCTCGAGCATTAGTCTTCTTGCTGCAATGAATTTATCTGGCAGCTTTCGGAGATATTTCTTCTGGCGTTCCTGCACTTATCCGTAAACTCTCTGTGATGTTGGTAGTCTAGAAGTTCTGCCTGCAAAATGATGCCAGCCTAATGATGAATTAGGTCCTTCTGAAGTCCTCCTGTGGAGTGGTGGGATCTGAGGTGACCCAAGAGCCCATGTGTCCTATCAGATGTTCACAGGGCCACACGCATGAAAGCGGGTCTGTTAGACATAGGGTGCTGTGCTGCCCTGGGGAATTCAAACTTTGGTGCTGTACTGCCAAACTGGGATGGCATTAACATGTGAAACAGGCCAAAAACCTTGCACAGAGGCTGCTTCTTTCTTGGGTAAAAACCTTGCCTCTATTAGTATTAAGTTGTACTTAGTGGGCTTTTTATTACTCCAGTTCTGTGGCGACAAACGTTGGTTAATACTGATGCAAGATTCAATGTTAGTGCAAAGCTTTTGAAATACATGGAGTTTTGAAGAGAAAAATCAGTAGTTTCTTATGTGGCTGGGCTCTGAAGCGAAGGCATCTGGTGAGCAGTTTCACAGAGAGGAACTCTGATTTTTCACGGAGCTTGCCCCGAGCTTGACACTGCTTACTCTGTGCGAGTGCCAGCAGGGGCTGATACAGCTCAGGCGTCACAGGCGGTTTTGCTTAATGCTTTTTAAGGACTGAGGGAAAGCCTTTCAAAGGACACCAGTTCTCGTGCATGAAGAAAACATTTATACAGGTCAGTGTACTAGGTGGGTTTAAATATACAGCTTAGTCCCAGCTATATATATATATATACACAGATTTTTAAGCCCCGCTGTGCTTTGTGAAGGCAGGGCTGCCCTTCTGAAGAGCTAACTGCTCCATGGAGGTATTTACTAGAGTGAGTCTTTCCATTCCACTAACGCTTTGGGCATTTTTAATCCGTCACGTTTTGGGGAAGTCTGTGCAGAGTGCGGGCTCCGCTTCCGAGTCGCCTGGCTGTGCAGATGAAGCTGAGCAGGCAGGGACCTCAGTGGGACAGAAGTGGGACAGAAGAGGGGAAGGCTGCGTCAGCGCTGGCTCATGCCGCATTCCTCCCAAATCAGCGCTCACGTGCCTTTATCTGCACTGTGTTCCCGACGTGACCCTGTTGAGCTGCGCTGGCTAGTACACGCAGCTGGAGAAGTTTAAACCTCAGCTCGGGTGCCGCGGCCGTTCTCTGGTTCGTGTCAGCGCCGCCAGCACAAAGCTGCGACTCTCCCTCGTTTCGAGGGTTTGAGGAACAGGACCAGCTTGGCGCACTCTGCAATGCAACCGCCACAAGAGTTGTTTGGCAAAGGTGATTCTTGGCACTCAAGTTAGAGACGACTTTCAACTTGTACCATCTCGGGCACAGAATAACTAATAAAGGCGACTACCGGTCTACCAGGCTGTACTCTCCTTGGTTTCCCCTCCTTGCTGGAGGTGTTTCAGGAGCCCTTTCCACCCATGGCGTTTGCTCTGTGTGAACATGCGTTCCTCTGTGGCTGCCGCTTGCCTCCCTTGGTGGACTGAAGCCCTCAGGACAACCCAGGAGCAGAGGTTTTCAGTAGCGACTCTCTCAGGGGGTCCTGGTGCCCGTGCTGTGGTTCCAGCACAGCTCCTCTCCTCTGATCTACCCTGCTCTACCTGCCCTGCAAGCCCCAGGTGCTCCTCCCGTTCCCATGCTGCACATCCCCAACTTGCTCTGCTGGCCAGGCCTTCCTCGTGGGCCTGGGAGGTTTTATGGGACCGAAAGGGCCGTTCCCATGCCCTGCCGCAGGGCCCAGTCCTCCCACCCTGTGCAGCGGTAGCAGCGCGTGACTTATCCAGCTGTGCTGCAGGATCCACCAAATCCAGTCTTGTGAGTCCTCACGCCTGTGAGTCTTGTGACCTCTGAAGTGGCACGAGGAGTTGTTTCCTCGCCCACAGGAGCGCTCCCAGGTTTTATTTTTATCATCCATCCCTTCTACAGCCAGGAGCGCTTGTCTGAGGCGCGTCCCCTCACGCTGAATCGCTACTTGCACCCCAAATGCCAGGAGCACCCAGTAACCCAGGGCAGGGCAGCTGCGCCGGAGCAGCGGCCTCCTGCCCTGCCCGGCGCGGCGCGGGGAGGCTCCCGGGCGGCTGCGGCGGCCCCGCGAGGAGCCGCATGAACGCGCGGAATGAGGGCGGGCCGGGGGCACCCGCAGCGCCGC